>JAPYYZ010000274.1:0-23050 GCA_030522705.1 Eretmocerus eremicus | reverse complement strand
CTCACTCACTCGAGCGATCGATATATTTACCGAGCAGAATCGGATGAGTGAATTATAAACAGAAAACGTTCGCAATCCTGAGCGCATTTCCATTGAGCTGTTTATCGACAAGGCTGTGAAAGAGAAAGCATTGTATCGGTACAGAGATCAAAAAATTCTCATATAATTCTCCTCGTAATGACGTTTTTCTGTAATTCCCAGCCTCTATCCAACTGAAGTAAACTTATTCCACTCGGCGTGATCCTGTCAAATGGTACTTCCAAATTTCACTCTGTGTTGACTATGGGCACATGTAATATTCCCCACTCACCATGTCCCCGTGTTTTTGTGTGTGTATATTGCAAGTTAGACAAAAACGGAGAAATGGATCCACTGACTAATCTGAAATTTCTGCAGATATATATGCCGTGCAGTCGCCGCATTGACAGCAGTTCATATTATTCTCGAATCCTATAGTGACTTGAGACAAAGTAGAAGTTGACAAAGATTCTATACACTCGAATCTACAATAGTCCTCTCCCCTTATGGTCCAAATCGCTAAGATATCCATGAAAAATGGGAACGCATGAGCGCTTGTATACATGCCGCAACTATACGTGTACTTATATATATCGGGCATAACGTTCTTCGGGCGTTCCCAGGTTCCTCGGGCACCTTAGCGATTTGGACCAAAAAAGGAGTAGACGAACATTCTACATACTCGAATCTACATGTGCCTACTCCTATTTTGACCCAAATCGCTAAGGGATTCGAGGAATCTGAGAACGTGTAGCGAACGACATGGCCTTAATCGTCATAAAATTTCCATGCCTCACTCGTTCTTGACTTCACTCTACCAATCAAATTCAAAGTTACTCATTTTTTTTTATTTTTTCGCGTTCTTTTTTGCTTACATCATGCGGCTTCGAAATGGTTCGGCCGATCTCTCAGAGGTTTCGACATTTTCTTCAAGTTCTTTAAGAGCAAAGAGCAATGTAGCTAGCCTATACAGCTCCACTTCATTGATCTATTCAGAAATGACGTACAAGAATCGTTTTCTCCCATCGTTTTTTCAATCTCCCCCCCCCCCCCTCTCCGCAACGGCTCTCCAATTACTCTGATTTCCAACAGTTTGTTTGACACTAATAAAAAGTCGGTAATTCAGAATGAGAGTCAATACCTTTTCTCTTAAAAATCACGAACCTGATCAAGCGACAGCTCTGGTGTTTGGACAGTTTCTTCTAGAGCCACTAGCAATCAGTCCGACTGATTCTAGCTGTAACATATCGATGATACTTTTTCGCACGAACCGTATGCAATACATTATCGTATTCGAATTAGGTGATATTTTCGATCCTGCAATGAGCAGCAAAACTTCTGTTGAATCTTTCAGCAGTGTGTTTCAAGAGTTTCGAACCGGTCTCTCGATTTCCCGCGCGAGCAGGGAAGCTATATCGCTTGCTCCGATCTGCGTATTCGATGTGTGGTCCGAGGAGGGCCGTATTATACAGCTCCGCATCCGATATTCGAGAAGATCGAAGGAGATTTGTGCGGGCTGCACGAATAAAAAGTAAAGCAGCGCCGAAACACCTGCAGCATCGGTGGCGATGCAGCAGATCTCGCGCTGCAGCCTCGAGCTTCGATAATTCGATAGCCTCGCGTACGCTATGCAAACTTCTTTGTGCGCGAATATTTGTTCATTTTACCGCGTAATTTTCCTCAAGCCAGGCTTATTATTGTTCAGTTTTGTCCGAAACACGGTTTACGTTTGGACAGCGGCTTATTCTAAACTTTTCAGTACGTCTGTTCTCATATATGGACACACAGGGTAACAATAAATCCACTACAAGTTCCATATGGCTGAGAAGAAAAGTCTGAGCAAATTCAGAAAATCACTTGAGACTGCGAGGATTAAAAACTCACAGGAACTATCGTAAAATTAAATCGTACACGCATGCAAAATGTAAAAGTCGTAAAGTTGCTCAAACCTCCCGTTTTCGTTTTTTTCAGCTGAATTCAGAATAAATTCTTTGATTAAAAGTAAAGAAGCATAGTATTAGACGTAATTTTTCTTTCTGTGTCGAAATAATTCTGTGCTGAAGGGTTAATATAAGGTCCTATACGAAACGAATGGTTTTTGCACAGTTCTCATGGCTAAAATCATGCTATATAATACATTGTACGTGAATCCACGGCCAGAAATGAGAACAGTATAACTATGAGAATCAAATGGGGTACAGAAGTGTTGCGCGGAAAGGACTTTGCGGCCGGGGTCGCGGTACACTATCTCGAGCGTGTTTTTTTTGCGCAGCCATGGTTTTCCTCTCTTCGCCATGAAGATGATGCTTTTGCTCGAAAGAAATTGCGCCCCAAGCGCTAATCCATCACTGCGCTTAAAGCTGCTGCCTTTTACACTCTTGAGCGCCAAGTTTACAGAAGCCTCGACAATCGCAGCTTGCGTCAAGTTATTTTTCAATCTTGAAGACTTGATAAGATAGTTTCAGTTACGAGAAATGAATAATTTATAGTAATGGTTCACAAACTCGTCTGACATACCATTCAATGAAAATAATTGCAGAATCCAAATTTTCAACACGGCAGCGTTTTGCATTTTTTGAATGATTTTCATTCATCTTCGATATTCCTAGAAATTTATTTCCCTCACTGACTAATCCACCATAGTCAGGGAAGAAATTGTTTAGCTGATTGGAGAATTTTCAACCAAACGACGTAAGTCCACTTTTCCAGCAATATCGTAGTCGTGATTTGAACGCTTCAAACCTCTTTCAAAATCCATTGCCGCGAATCTTTTCAACTGAAAACATCCCACTCAATGCCTTGAATGACATATAATATGTGAAACTCCAAGATGTTAGCAGCAAAGAGAATTGGAGTCCATTTTTTCGAATTTTTAGAATGAGGATTTGCGTCACTTTGCTCAAGAAGCCTCCAGTCATTGAGCGATTTTCACGTGCGACCAAGCCAGGGCATTTCTCATTTTGACTATCATTGCGCCACTGCAGAAGATTTTGAGCGCTCTTGCGTTTCTCAAAATTCAAAAGTAACGGATTACCACTCAAATACAGACAACCGCGAGGAAATTATTTCACCTATCAAAATGCTCGCACGTCAGAATTGACTCTCGTCTTCGTGCGAGTCTCGGTATCCCATTCACACCTGGACCGATACAGACGTCACGATTTTTCGCTGGAGGATTTTTTTGCAGCTCGATCATCCTGTACACTTTTGTCGGGGGATACTTTAGAGGGATGGCTTGCCTCGCCACGATTACAACGGCGGCGTCGAGACAGAGCTTTATAACACAAGTATACCATGGTGGGCAACGCGACGAAAGGAGGCGCCAAGAGTCCTGGCCGAGCAAATGATGCAGATGATATCAGTTTCGAGCGCGTGCAATTTGCCGTGGCACTGTAATAACCTGCGCACAGCTGCGGCAGAATCCTCGCGGCGGTTTCGACTGCCGCAGAGGGACTACCGCTCGGCTGCGGTCGTCGTCATCAAGAGCGGCGCCGAATCGTCACCGTCTGACCCAAGGCACGATGGGCAATATCGCTTGGTGTTTTTGCAACGCGTAATGCCAGACAATCTCAGGCCAGAATATCTATCAATCCTCGTAGGAATTCCTCCCTTTCCGGCCGCTGGGTTCCGCCCAATTCCTGAAGTCATCGTTGCATTGTTGTCACGAAAAACTCGCAATTTCTTGCATGGAATATTGATGACGCCAAGAGCTGGGCGAGAGATGATCGATGTTCTGCGGACAATCCTCGGGTGTGCCCAGTGAGCACAATGCAAACCCCCAGCGAAATGAAATCTGCCGACTGAGACGAGCTTTCATAACTTGAGCTGCAACCGGCTGGAACAGGTGTGCGCGCATGGGATCGGTAGCCGCGCAGTCCTTTCAAGGACGCAACGAGCAAACTATAAACGTGCTCACAGGCTCATCTTGGCGCCTTTTTACTCATCTTTGCGAATGGAACAACAAGGCTCGATCTACTTGCGATGAGTTGGTAGTGATCTGGACTATAGGGAGTTTACAATGTCTCGGGAGCATCAGATCTTGATTGGAAATAAAGAACTAAACATCTCGCTAGGAGAGTTTGCCGTTCTCCAAACATCGCGTTTCCCTCTCAACTTCATTTTGGAATGAGCCTGATACGAGAACCTGATGGTTGGTAGGCTCATCGTGACTCGTCACACGATTGTTTTTGCTGAACTACGTGTTTCCCCTTTTTTACACGGATTCTTCACCCGTGGTTTTAAAACAACTCGTATTGAAATTTTACATATGTTAGATTTTCCGTGGCGTTTGGCATAATATTCATAAAACTACTTAGATTTTAGTGAAAAGTGGGTGGAGTTGATGCTCATTCTCTCCCAAATTCTCTCCCGATAATCGGAGAATGTAAGCTCTTTGTCGGCCAGGAAACGAACTTAGCTGCCGTAGTAACAGTGATATCATCTCTGGTGAATTCTTTTGTAAGTCAAATAAGACAAACCATTCCACTACGATTGCAAGCTATATTTAGTGCTCGAACTAAAAAATTTCAAAAGTGTATGACGATACACATTATACTTGTTTAGATTGGCTTCTGAAATTGAAGTAAAGAGTTAATATCCCAAATACTCAAGTTCCCATTGATTGGGCTCAGTTTCTCTTTGAATATGACTCGGTTTGGATGAACTATAACAGAAGATAAAAAAGCGTGCCAGAAGAAAGCCGTTTGTTTGTTCAGAGTTGGGAGATAATGAAGCGAGAAGCGAGCGAGGTGGTCGTTCGACGCGGCGTCGAGGCTTTCCCATCTCACTGCTGCCGGTCCGGTCGGAGCTCCGGTTGACGATCATCGCTGGCCCACGGGCGATCTCCCCCAAGAAAGTACCCGATTGACTTTCCCCTCTGCTCGTAATTCAAGTTCAGCTGCTGTTTCTGCAACGATGCGAGCACTCCTGCGCCGATAAAACTTGGATTTCATGAGCGCCGAGTTCGAGCCTGTAGCAGCGTCTTCGTGATTGTATTTTGTTCTTTGAAGTATGTTCGTTATAGCTTTGAAATATTACTACTTTGCAGCTTTCGAATCTTTCTCAACAGACTTTTATGATGGATCAAGAAAAACTGAGAATGACCAGAGGTGAATCGTGGCTCGATTCAACTGTAGGATGGATTTCGAGCGGTGAAAATGGAAAATAGTGTGCTGGATTAGAAGTAGCACCAGCATCGATAGCAATTCTAGTTTTCCCTCTGAATTGAGATACAAAATTTTCAATCATCAATTTATTAGCTCGACTCACGCTGTATCAAAATTATTTTCATCGCAGTTCAAAATTTGCGGAAGCTTCAGATAGCCAACAAAATTTTGATAAGGTGACGATAACGTTGTCATTGTATCACACTTCGTAAAGAATGTGTATATCATGGTATTTGGCACATCGCATAATTAGCCGCTAAAGTAATGTCCTAAAAAAAAAATTCTCAGCCGACGAAATGAGAGAATATCTTCTTTTGATTGACTGATACTCTATATAAATTATTCAAATTATTATCTCACCGAGCGATCAAACGAGTATGAGAAAACGAAATCAGAACCATCCGAATTTGTTGTAAGAAAGTCGAGACATGACAGCGATCAGTCAGCATTGTCGATTACGCTGGTTTTTGCCGCTCTCGTAAGCCGAGTGTCTGGGGCCCGTCACAAAATCATCAAAGTTCTTCTCGCGGCTCTCCTTATGAAAGAGCCGTATATCAACTAGATTATCCTTTGGCCGCAAACGGTACTTAGAGCTTCCAAGCTGACTTCGAATACTGAAAAATACTCAGCCCATCACGGCAAAAATAGTCCTCTATACGAATATACTTCAGCGATGAGGGACTGATTTTCATGGGAGATGATCGAAAAATTGCAAGCGAGGACTCTATAATGAGAAGAGGGCCTTTAAACTGGGTCCGGTATACAGGCACCTCGATTAACCGTTGCGCAGACTCGCTTTCCATTCGCGCTTCGGTCGTTTCCGTTCGCACCCATACAGTGCAAAGTAAAAAATGTTGAGCTCGCGCACCGCGACGCGCCGGAAACTCCTCGATCTTGCACCTTGCATTGCTCAAGTCGAGATACAGGTGACGATGGGGCTGCGAGCAACGGAGAGTAAAAGGGTTTCGTCCCGCCTTTGGCCTCCTCTCGTCGCGGTAGGTCACCGTTAATATTGCACCACACCCGTATTGCCAGCGATAATCTCGAGAAAGGCCCGAGGAAAGGCTCCTTGGTCATCCGCGAGTAATTTTCGAGACGCGAGCCGGTGTCCCGGCCGAGACAGGCTCAGCAGCGGATGCGTTCGAAAGTTAATTTCGCTCGCGAAAGTTCTCTTCGGAGCGGTTCTTCGGGGATCGATGCCTCCATCGACGAGCCTCGACGATCGCGCGGATGATACGTGCATTTTTCCTCTCTCGATGATAGGGAATTGCGAATGAGAAAATATTCGCTGGATATAGCCGCAGGATTCGTTGAGTCGAGTTGGCTAGATTGGGAGGAGTTGAGAGACGGCGAAGCTGTCATGCGAGGTCGCAGTTGTGTGGAATTCTTTTGCATGTAATCCTGACACAAAGTGAATAGTTTCCTTCTCAAAATCCTAATTCATTTCCAACTTGATCGGTACTATGTCAACGATTCTTATTGCTAGTTCTAAATCATACGAAATCTGTTGACCGATCTCTGCGCGACAATGTCTATCAGAAAATTCGCTGATCTTAAACACGGATAGAATTGGATGAATCCAATTCAACTTATATGCACTTCCAAGCCTCCTCGTATAGCAGGCTCAGAGTGTAGCATATATGGTTGCAAGATTGATTTAGAGGATTTTTATGGAAAAATTACGGAGTGAGGGAGTGGCATGACGGGTCAACTTCAGCTAGCAGTCGATTTTTCCTCCTCAGGTTTTTAATCTCAATAGGATTGTGACAGAGTCGATGACCAAAGTCACGAATGCAAAGGTTTTGATATTGATCCTATGGACCGGTGACTTGACGAGCTCTACGCGAGAATTAAAAGTTTGCGCTTACTTATGGCCCAATGCTAAACTACAGTAGTACCTCCTCAAAATTTCAAACATAATTTCAAATATTACCGACTCTCCAAATGAGTGCTTGATTGCAAAAAGGACAAAAATAAATTATGATATACGACAGAAATGAAATATAATGACAAATTTCCCAGCACACGATTGATGTCAGCGTTTCAAGCGACCTTGATACCCGGATTCGTTTCTCACCGTCGCAGTTCCGCGTCGTTTATCGGTTCCAGCGCTGATTACGCAGACGATCAGAGCTAAGCCGGCCGTCTCGAAGCAAATCGAGCTCGAGACATGCTCCCCAACAGGACGACGAGCAGCGCAAACATTGACAGAGCGAGTTGGCAGTCGGCTGCTCAGTTGAATTTCACGAGCGAGGGATCATACTCGGTATCCTTGGAGGGCGATCCCTCGGCGTTCCAGGTCTTCTGGAGGATCCGCACTCCATCCTCGGTAGGAATCAAGCAGAAAAGGCCGATGAGACATCGCGGAGCTACAACCGCAATCGAGTTGAGTGATCCAAGGCGCGTAAGCTCGGCGGCAGTTGTATATGCTGGCCGCACTGATTGTTCCCGCATCTTCCATCCTCTGATCCTTCGCCGCTCGAGATGATAGCTTTTGCCGCGAATAGACGTCGCGATTTTCTACCCTACAGCTGCCTTCCGACATCGTAAACACGACGCATCAGGAGCTTTTTTTGCGAATCGCATACGTACGCACGCGTGTCTCTGATTCTTTTCGTTCTGTGCCGACGAGGAAGGTTTATTTTTGCACGCGAGCAACGATCCAACGCGCCGTTAGCGAATCCTCCTTTATACTGTCGCGATTCCAAGATATCAAGAAATTGTCGGACTGTTTTCCTGGCATTGACGAGCAGGACCTCGATGCCTGCCGACCTTCGGAATTGAAGATTCTTCTCAAAATGGGTGAGAATAACCGCAGAAGCTGATATTGCTCTGGAGGCGGGTACAATACCGATCTCCAGTCATTTTTAATACATGATAGATTTGGTAAAGACTCCAGAGCGGAAAGAAATTCCTTGTAAATGAAATCAAGACTGTTTTGGGGAGAGATTTCTCTCATCAGCATATCCGCATAAGCAGACAATGCGCGCTTTTACTCTTTTGAATCTCTCTCTCTTCTGAGTTGAGCTTCCGACTTAATGGCTCTTAACAGATTCGCAACGATGAGTGCATCTCTCATGCATATTATTATGATGGCAAATGAGCAAACACTTCCAGTTAGTGCCCGAATATTTGCCCAACCCGTATTTGCGAATCAGAACCGACAAGACCAACGAAAAAAAGCTTTGAAATGTAGGGGATGTCGAGGGGAATGTAAGGAATGCACGCTACTTGTTTGGTATACATCACAGTTCGGACCAAAAAAAAAGAATCTCGAAGAGGGATCCCACGAGTTACATCTATTACATCGATTAACAGTAGTATATGGGTCGATCAAGATGTTCGTTGAAAGACCAGCATAGTCTATGCCTTTGCTCGGAAGCTAAACTAAAAGATCCGATCTCGCTTTTCGCGCAACTCCTGCTCGGCGCGGCGCTAGTTCGAAATCGGGCACGCAATCGGCGCATCCTATACTCGCTGGTGCACTCACCATTTGTTCGGAGGTGGGTTGGCCAAGCAACTTCCGTCTCTGATTCCACGTGAGCTCCTCCACTTTCATCTGCTCGCTCTCGCCCATCTCGTCGAGCTGTCTCGAGCAGTCGACCTTGCTCAGCTTAATTTTGGGTTCGTCGGTCAGCAGACAGTCCCACCAGTGGTCATCTTCCTTCTCCAGGTGTATCTGACACGAGAAAGACATTGTTTTTGCATGACTCAATTAAATTTACATCTTCGGGCTGTGCCAAAAGAGAGAGGTAGGGATAGTTAATGTTGCTGCCTCCGTTCACGATGCTTACCGAGCGAGTTACCGATGACGCTCATTTGTATTAAAATCAATCTACATATGTACATTGCCTTACAAAAATTTCAAAAATCTCAAATAATAACGAAAACATTGTTATTCATTTATGCAATGAATCTATTTGTGAAATCTAACTTTATCCCGTATCATTCAACCCCGTGTTCAATGCCTTTTAGCAAAATTTGATTCTTTTTTACCTAGCTGGAGCTGGAGGGTCTCGAAGATGACCCAAAATTTTTTTCAATTCAGCCCTTTACTAGACATGGTGAAACTGCAAAAAAAACTTCTTGTCCCAAAAACAGGTCCTGGCAAGAGAAATGTGCCCATAGGAACGTTTAAAAAAGTCAAAGTGGGTCGGAGCTAGGCATTTCTGAAAATAGACTCAAAAGGGTAAAAAATGGGCCTTTTTGGGCCCTGAGGGCTACCAAGGGGGTCGAAAAATAAAAAAAATGTTTGGGTACTATTTCAACGTAGTACTAACAAAAAAATTTTTTTCCAAATCTTTCTCAGACCCCCCTGGTGATGGTTTTGTCTAGCTCGCTCTAGAATTCATTATTTATAAAGCAACAGAGCTATAGAGTGTCCCGATATGAGAATTCATAGGTACAAGGGCCTCAATTGGCACAAGTGCCTTAGAAGATGAGTGAAAATCACCCAACACATCCTCACATTAAGCTGCCTTCCAGGGTCCAGGCACCAGCACGACTCGTAGCTCTTTACCTTGAAGGCAAATTTGCCCTTGACAATGGTATTCCAACGCGACGAGCTTGCAGAGACAGCACTCGGATTCCCATCAATTTATGAGGTCGCAAAATCTTCACTTCGAGTCCTTTGGGTTCGATTTCGACGCGCAACTGCTTCGAGCCACGCGCACGTCTTCGGGCACGTGCACTTGGACATCCAATTCGTTGATGAATTGGCTCCATCAGTAGTTTTCGTAGTTTGCGTCGTTGTGGCAACTGCATTCGTTTGCTTTTTTGGCCACATGTTGCTCCTCGCCTGTTGATGTAGCTTCGATGTCATGGTGATCAAAACTTTTGGCACCATGATGTCCCACACGTTCATGATTCTGGCTTGAAGCGAAACTATACTTGAATTTCGTTGACATTCTCGATCAGAAATGATGACGGTTTTTCAAATAATTTTAGAGTCATTCTTAAACTTTTTTTGACATAGTTTGATTTTCTGTTAGATATTTCACTCTCCTACAGATTTCAAATAAGTCAACTCTTTTATCAACCAATATGTGAAGGAATTTCAAATAAAGAAGGGATAATTGCTCGAAATGTTTCCTCCATTGACCATTCGGAAGAAATATATAACATATCGATATCCCGTAAAAGAGGAAGGCAGTTCAATCAAACAGTAACGCCAATCCACCCGATGTCCTTATACGAGGACATAGTATTTCTTGTTCGTGGGATCGTTTCAGGATTACCCATATTGATGTGAAGAAAATTCCAAGATATTGTCCATTGTACAACAGACCTATAAAAATTATTCATCAAAAAGATCCTGGACGGAGAAAAAAAATGATTAAGAAATTAAGAAACTAAGATTATTTTTTACTATGATCCGAGAACGCGATCGTTTCGTGATCCTAAATTTCCTAAATAAGCATTTTGACTGTAGTACAGACATTTTCCAATATTCTTGATATCGGAGGAGACTGTGAGCATAGTTTGGATGGATTTGAATGCGCTAGTCTCTGACGGAATATACTCGAAAGATTGGGTGCTGAATGTCCTCAGATATGAGGACATCCGTGCTGCCGACAATCTCCAGTTTTCAAACTTCTCCGCGAATTTTTGAGTAATCGCAGATCTGGAAAGTAACGCCGATTCTACGAGTCATCTAGAATCGGCGCTACTATCAATCTTTGCAATATTTCGAGAATTCGTGGAAGAATTTGAAAATTCGACAATGCCGGTATCCGTCATCCCCTTAAACTCAACTATCACTGTAAAATAACGGTTGAGAATCTCTCTGGACGAATTTACAATCAATCATCTATATCTAATGGCATGGAATATCATGTTTTGAAAAATTCTGATTGATTTATAATGCAATTGACAATCAAATTTGTATTTTATGAAACAAGATTCTTAATTGAAAATTGCTTATATCAGAATTATGTTGAAAGCTGTTGAATGCATTCTCATCTACCGTTATGTAGGAATGATTATCAGAGCACGAACTCCAATTCTAGAAGAAAAATATTTCTCGAACGAAAAGCAAGCAATAATCATTTTTCTTATCTTAGAGATTACATTCGAGAAGATTAGGATTAATTTGAAAAAAAAACTAAGGATTAAGGTATCCAAAAGATACTTTGGCACCGGAGTTGGCAGGTATAGAAATTCGAAAAAGAGAAACCGTCTCATTGCAATCACCTTATTCATAATTTGCGTTGGGAAAGATCACAAGCGTGCATGACTCAATCAGCGTACTGTGCCGCGCGCCCGAATTCGGAAAACGTCAATGCATAAGATGATACGCCACATCCTCGGTTTCATGAAATTTGCATTTGTTATATCGTATAATTTGGGAAACGATTCGCCTATAAGCCCCGAAGTTCATTTCTAATTAGGTCGCATTCACACACGATCGAGGTCAATTCTGAACGCGAGTGCAATGCATAGGAACATCTGCCGATGAAACGTAGTAGCAAATTCAAATTTGAGATAAATTGAATACCTTTGGAGCTGGATGTGTCTCGACACGAGGAGCAATCTGGAATATTGCCTAGATTAAGTAACACGCGTTTGTTGGCGAATCATGAAAAATAAGGAGGTAAGATGTTTTTTCCTATAAGCGCGGGTTGAGAACAAGGAATTTTTTGTGTCAATTCTTTTTTTCGAAAATTTTGTATCTCACAACTCTGATGCCAAAGTGATTTTGGCGACTGCCGCTAATAATTTTGAACATCGTAATACTTTGAGTATAGCTATATTTCTATAAATAAACTGACACTCACCAGCGATATGAGAATCCAAAAAAACTCAAGAAAATTGGCAATATTTTTCTCTGTTTGCAGTATGTCCAAAAACGTCGTGTCGTGCTTCGAATCCATCAGTGGAGTCGTGATTGACCGAGGCATTTAAACAAATTATCTGTCATCGTTCATATGTTAAACATTTTGAGGTTAAGTACAATTAAAAACGCATCGTGTTGTGTAGAAGCAGACGACAAGCTAATTCAACATGGTGTTTTCAGGCGCCAAGTTCGAATGACTAGATAATATCAAATAGGTATCAGAGGCGGTTCACCACGAACAGAAGTTAACAAACACTTGTTTGTTAACTTCTGCACATTGCGAGGTGGAATTTTGGCCGGACGTCTTCATTGTTCCCATTCACGGATCAAACTTCAGAATGACGACTAAAAAATTACTGACTCTTGTGTTTGTCAGAACGCCAGAAAAAATCTTGCTCGGATTGAAAAAAAGAGGATTTGGAGCTGGGAAGTGGAATGGATTTGGTGGAAAAGTGGAGCCGGGCGAGAGCATTGCAGAAGGAGCGTTGCGGTAAGTTTGTCGATATCCCGGGATTATGATTCCGATCGAGTTCATATCGTGATAGTTACAGTTCTTCAAAACTCATACAAGTGTATGACCGTGTATTCTTCTATATTACTCAATGTTCTAATGAGAGGGTCACCAACATTCCACAAACTCTTCGATTACGTGTAATTCATATCTCTTTATTCAGAGAGAGTCCAATTTCTTTCGACTCTATCGATAAATCGGAAAATTGAGCCCATGGTCGGAATTAATTAAAACGAACTTCTGATGTGAGATGTATATCCAACAAGAGCGGCATGGTGCCAAGAGGGTGAGAAACCAACTCAGATTAATAAAAGATTCCGTTGGTATTCTTGAGACTGATTCCATCAATAACATCTTTCGAGAAAATTCTTTAGGAACTATACAGTTGGGCCTCATCTTTTTACGTAATGCCATCAGAACTATCATGGAAAATAATAGCTGATGGATGCGGCGTTCAAGAATTTATAGTCCGTAACCCTAAAGGCCCAGAGTGAACGGTCAAGTTATTGAATGCAATGAATGCGTACTAGAACATTCACAAATTCTGACTGAACAGATACTGTTTGTGGAAACGAAATATACCTTTACAAGACGGTCACGCAAAATATGACGTTAAATTTTTGGATGACAGACTGAAAAAAGATTACATATATGTCCTTCACGGGGAGTTCCCTCAATTTTTCGCCCAAATTTTTGCAAAGATACTCAAAAATCCGGCCAGGATTCCTATAGCTGATGTAATGTGCTAACAATGAATTAGTTTCTGGCATGTCCACCATGATGAAGCAGCTGGAAAACTATATTGCCAATGCAATAAGACCAATGCCGATATTATTCGGATATCCATCAGCTAAAGTATCGAGGTAGTGGACAATTATTCCAAAATAAGTGGTTCAAATCCTTAATTTCTCAATTTTTTAGCTCAAAAAATTCACATTCATCAAACGTGATGGATTTTTGCGGTTTCGGTTTGGAGAATAATGAAAAGGTTCTTCAGATTAGGACGGGACAACTCCATTTATTACAGCAAAATGATGCATAAAAGCATTAACGATTGAAAATTCCCATTAGACACATACTGAGTTGTGTTAATATGTGCCATCTTCGTTACGTTACCCCACACTGACTCAAAATTATCATCTGAAATTTCTAACGTTGAAAAACTTTGAAGGATATTTCCCAAAAATGACGAGGTTGTTATTACCGTCTAGGTTTAGAACAGTCTAGAGACTTGAAGAATCTAGGATACTGGGATCGTGGCTAAAATTTGGCAAAATAGATTGAGACATGTTGTTATAACAATTTTATTTGGTTTAAGATAATAAATATTACAATTTGCTTACATTTTTTCAAACATAAAATTTCAATTCATCAAAGAGCACGTATGAAACAGATTTGTGACGGAATTATATAGCCAACATCTGTCACAACAATCAAAAATTTTTCACAAAGTTGCGACTGTGAATCATGTTTATAGTGTGAATGTACAAAGTTATTTTAAAATTGATCTTTCATAAAATAGAAAATATTTCATCGAAGTTCGTGCCGATATTTGAGTTGAAATTGCAAACTTTAAAGAACGAAGCTTGCCTTAATTATTGGATGGATTTAATTGAGTTCCTTGAATAGACTGGGATACATTGTCTTTTTCATCCATTCTGTCACTTCCTAGAAATTCTTCCATGAGGCACAACATTTCTAAAAAGCAACTACATAATTTCTTCTAAAAAGGCCCGGAAATATCTACGAGCAACTTCATAGAAATTATCTCAGATTCAATAAAAATACATCAGAGCTTCATCATTGATTCAATAATAGAGTTATCATTTCATCGTTTTGAAATTTATATCCATCCTCAATGAGGGCGGATGGTTGGTGCTGCCTTCATCTCGCAGAGCGAGATTTACTCAGGAGAAAGTATACATATAAATGAGATCGCGAGTGCAATCAGGGTTCAGAGCATTTGCATATTTAATTTCGATTGAACGACTATAGATATACAGTTTCCGTAAAAATGGTGGACCTAAATGACTTGCATCTGGTAGAGCTTCCTTAGCGAGGAGATCGCATTACTACAGAGGCAGGGAGGATCTTATGAATGAGAAAATCTGATGCTTGATTCAAAACCCGTAGCTCCTGTATCAACAATCCCTTGTAAATGATTGCTTGTTCGTGTCGTGCATCGCGATAGATGCGAGAGGTACATTCAAATTTCATAATGGAAATCATTTACACAGGTATTGAGGATCCACTTTTTTAAAGTTTTCAATTGATTGCGACCACTCTCTTTTTGCCGGTTATCAAGTATTCTTGTGGACAAGAAACTGTGATTGTTCACTCCATCATATCACCACCCCTCATAAAACTCATTTTTTCCAATATAGTGAATTGAAAGAAGAAAGTGGGTTGACTGCGTTGGAATTACGCAAAATTGGACTCGTAGAGTTCGAGTTCGAAAACGATCCAAATATTTTAGAGGTCCACGTGTTCGACACATACAAATACCAAGGCCAAATCACAGAATCGGAAGGTAATACATAGAATTAGCTAAGTGTTCTACATTTTTGATAAATGACCTACCTCTGCAATCGTGCGTGAAAATAAGATCTTGAATGACAATTACATGGAATTACAAGGAAGAATTAATTTTTTGATGATTCGTTTAAATCATGCAATCTCTCATATCTCTAAAAAGCTCTAAAAAGTAAAAGCACGCAGCAGACGTTATGGAATGAATTAGACATAGAATATAATTGGATTCGGAAATCTCGAGAAAGTATTCAATGTCGTTCATAATGTTAGATCAAGATACATCGCATAATTCACGTTTAGATATCAGCTCCATAAGGGTTAGAATTGAATCTATTAATGCAATAGTGAAGCACTATTTCCAGGATTCGGTATAAAGAAAACCGTAAGAATGACGGAGAGATTCTTCCCGGCATCCATTCTGAATCAGTAAGATTTAAGAGTACACAAGTAGTTCGTATAGGTCAATCTTTTTGTACTCCCTAGAACTGAACTTGATTCACTATTGCTCTGAAGAATTTGAATTATGTTTTCGTTTGATCAACCCTATTCTTCAGTATAAAAATGTCCATATTTAAATTGAGCTGCAATTCTTACTCACTCTTTTACTTGAATAGAGTGTTACCGCGGACATGGATAACTGGTTTTCTCGAGCTTCTATCTCACAATAATTTGAATTTAGCTCGATCATACAGACAAAGTAATCGCTAGAGGTGGACTGATATCATCATAAGTTTACTAGTTCTAAAAGGAATATAAAGCTTAGAAAACAGTTATCCCTATCTCTCTTTGGTTTTCCGTTCACACGTATCCTCTCTGTAGTCTTCTAAACTTTCAAAATGCACATACACACACAAATCCGAGCAAATATACGTACATTCTCTTGGTTTGTGACACACCAATTCCAAAAACATTATTTTTAAGCACAAAAATATGGATAGATTGAGACCTGTTGAGCATTGTGCACTAATGAATGCTCATTTTGAAAATATCCAAATAGAAATGCGGCCTCAATGGTACGACGTCAAGGACATTCCCTACGAAAAAATGTGGCTGGATGATACACACTGGTATCCTCATATGTTGCGTGGCGAACCATTCAAGGGCTACTTTTTGTTTCGTGGTATGGATCATATTGTTGATTACAAGATTGAAAAGTTAGATTTTGAGCAGCTCAACGAATTGCAATCACAATAGGAACGATCATCACGACTCCTTAACAGGTTGAGTGATGATATATGCATCTTATCATTATCAACTCCTTCTTTTATCTGATGTTACTATTCTATGGACAACTAATTTGATAGTAAAATAGACACGAGCAAGCGTTTGTCCCGTCAGTCGGATTACAATTTGTGTACTACATAGATGCTTCAATCTACCGCAATTGTACAATCTTGCTTTTCTCAAGATTCGTCTTATTTAATGAAAACACGACTTAATTAGCTCGAGACGCTCATTCTTATCAGTTTAATGTCAGACAGGAAAGGAGAAATCTCAGTTTGAATGTATCAACTACTAGACTAATCAATAACAAGCATGTGATAATAACATAATTATAATGCCATGTATTTACAGGACCATTTAGCTGTACTCTCACGGAATAAATTAGAAGCTAATGTTTATAAAAATATATTAATAGTCGATTTTTGGCTTCAATTCTATAAATCTATAAGATACTGTAAAAATGACATCGAGTGGATTCTGCGTTTCCATTCAATCATTCATTATGTTCAATATTTCAGGCATGAAAAGTGTGTATCCAATAAAAGCTAAAACAACCGCCGATTGACATCGGTTATGTCATTCAGTGTACAAAATCCCAAGTTTTCTCCTCGGAATGTATTAAAATGTGAAAATTTTCATTTCACGATTATAAAATCTACTAAATAGAAATACGAATATCATTAATAACGATCGAGACTTGAAAAATGGTGTGAGGAAGGCGAAGACTAGCAACACACAAAATCTTTTTTCAGAAATGCGAAAATTCTCAATATCTGTTTTGAGAGTAGCTATTCTCTCCATTCTTAGAAATACCGCATTTCGGGGTAACTTCGGCAACTTTCTATCAAGTTTTCAATGTGATTTATCAGTTGAATCATAACGCGCGGTTGATCATTTTGCGTGTCTCGACTCCTCCTACATAATAGTGTGATCGGCATTCAATTTTCCCCGTTTGCTTTCTCAAAAATTACGAAAAACAGAGTGATCAAGATATCGTGGCATCTAACTTTTGTGGACAATTGTGTATGCGCGATATTGATTGAAGAAAGAATTCTCCGCAACAATTGACTTTTTTTCACAAAAAAGTCACGAAAACTCAAATTATCCATGTGTTCCAAGAGTTCTTTTGAGGTTCTAATCGACAGATCCGTGCCCTACCAGATAAACATTAGCTCGGTTAGGTTCTTTAACGAAAATAAGTTCATTTTCACGATTGCAGTGACTTTAAAATCACTTTGTTAGTAAAATTGAGGCAAGGTGTGATGACCTGTGAGGATGGGTTGTAGATTATCATAAAAAGTTCAAGAAAGAATTTCCTTGGAATTGGTCTGAAAAGAATAGAAAAGTAAAAAAAACTGCAGAAAAGTTTGATGAAGTGCTCTGGAAAATGTATTTATGCCATTGCAATCGTTTCAATGATGAATGCAGTGCAAATCGCACACGGCGGTAGCACGAACGGCTATGAACATGTACATTGCATACGTAATGAGTACGTTTGGAGAAATTCTTTCGCCCCCTATGTATACTCAGAAAAACGTATCTTGACTCAAGGACGATAAATCGCAACCCGCGCGATAATTATCAATTCTATACCGACGTTCAATACAAGTGGGGTTCCACAGACCCCAGCGAAGTTTCATTCTTCATAGATTGGCTGCTCCAGGCACACTGACGCTTTGCAGAGCTTCTATATCGCTTCAGATGCATAATCACAACGACGTATCGGTACGAAATTCGACTCTGCCTAAGCTTAATTCAAGATCAAGAACGACTTGGGGCCCAGTGAACCCCACGTATATACGTGACTCCTTTAGCTTACTATTGGTTGTATGAGGTCGGAAAGATAGCGTTAACAATCTTTTCCGGATAATTGGCCGAAGTCACCCCAACTCAAGGAATGCTAAAATTTTCGGATGTTTCCAGGAAAGTTCTTCCGTAGTATGGAAATGCGCTCAACTGCGCTCAACTGCGCACAACTGCGCATAACTTCAACAATGATTATATTCCGAGATATTCACTTCACGTGGTTTAAAATAAAACATGCTAATAAAAATGTCAGCTCTGCACTACCATAACGAAAGTTAATTATAATAACTTAAAATCAATGTAAATGGAGCGAGATAAATCTATCGCATACTACGACTTCCAATTACATTAGGAACTCATTCAACCCATGGGAATGATGGTGGGATTTTCATATGAGACGTTCTCGTAATACTAGCATGTCATCGTGTAATTCATAGGGACTATTGCTATGAAATCTTCGTAATTTCCATGAAGATGTTTGATCATAAATATGTGATTAGCGATGCAGACCAAAATGCCCGTATCTTTGGACGAAAATATAATTTGTTGCAAAAGCGCATTGGAATTCATTTTTTTGCGATCCCGGAAAGAGTGAAATGAAATTCAGTCAGAAATGTAGCATTTCAAAGTGTCGCGTAAAGCCTGCGATCGATGTTACGCGTTAATTTTCGGATGAAGGTATCCAAATTCATCGACACGAATCGGTGAAATTATTGAATCACCCTCAAATTATTCAGTGTATTTAGATATTGATTGGGGTGCGTCTCATGGGGTGTCTCAATAATTATCTGATCAGGGTGAGACTAGAAAATTGTAAATTCATGATGGGTTCTCAGATTTTGGGAGAGACTCTTTCAGACAATAGAACTCATCAGATATAATTTGAATAGAAATCTGTAAAAACCTGAACTCTTATGCAGCTGACCAATTTTCAGATCTCCATAACAGCATGTACATATTGTGCTTGAGATCCTCTGCCTCGAGACAATCAACAGGAGAATCGGTGTACCTCGCGATGAGACTTCTGTATCCTTGGCCAACTGTGGTCATGATCAACTTCTTTCTATCGGGCGATTTGAAAGATAAAATCTGAAATTGATCAAAAACAAATACCGTATTAAAACATCAAGTTTAATAAAGCGCGGTAATTGATTTTCAGTCTATGTGAATAGACAGGTATTGAAATCTAATGAACATCCGGAGGAAATAGTTTTATTTCAAAAAAGCGTATTAATAGGATTTTGAAGTATGTATCAAAACAAGTACTCTGATGCACAGATGAGAGGATCAAGTCTCAGATACACCGGGCAGAGTACTGATTAGCTATATCGAGTACGTCAGAGGAAGTCACGAAATCAATCGAGGACAGGGGAGACCCAACTACCAAATTCTCCGTAACACAAATTGAATCAATTAAATACATGGAGAAGGTACTCACTTGCGATACTTTGCCTTCAAAAGGTCTAAAAACAGTGATTGGCCTCAAGGAATTGCATTCAGTGACGACAATACATCCCCAAGTTGTGCCAATGTATAATTGATTCATACAAGCCTCTAAAGCCGTCACTTGACATTTTTCAGAGGATAGATTTTCTTCAATTGAGATGGATTTGAGACTTTCTGAACAAGGCACCAATTTTGACATATCTAATTTATTAATTATCTGTTTAGTATCAACGTCCCATTGATAAACAATGCATCCTGGATAAGTATAACTAAGAACCGAATTTTCGGAGCTCGTCAAATAAGTTGCAAATAGATTTTTGCTTGCAGTCTCTCCGCTCACATGTTCCAAGTTCTAAATAATTGTGGGAGAAAATTATGATTAGTATGATTTATTTAGATGGAGGAAAAATTGTGCAGAAGCTCATGATGATGAGTAATCGTTACTGCATTCTTAGTAGTTTTGAAATAAGCTCATTTACCCGAGTTTCTATGAGGTTGCAATCCTTCAGAGTGTATACAGAAATTTGACCAAAACTCCTGCCCGCCCACAATTCGAGTATTCTTCTTTTCCTTGGGACTGGAGCTAGTGAGTACGTTTTCACATTGTCGTTTGAAGAGTCGACCAAATCTATCTTACGAGTTTGAGTGAAGCTATTGGCAACGAGCATAATTTTTCCACTATGTAATGCCACAGCAAATTGCTTCAGCTGGTCGACGTAAGTCAGTGCAACAATCTTAGATTCCTGAAAAAGATTCCAATTATATTTTTATCATTTCAGTCTATCGTGGAGGAATTTTGGTCGATGATTTTTGCACCATGCATGCATGATATTGACTCGAGTAGGGGACCTTTATACCATGACTCCCGATTCAAGGAAAGATATCCCTTCAAAGCACCTTTTTATCACATGAGACTTTCATCGGGGAAATACTGGATCGAGGGAAGGAAACATACCTTTTGCCGATCGGTCTCGAGACGGAAGTTGCCCACGCAACCAAAATTGGTGCTGAGATATATGTGGAGTTGACCGGTGTTGTCACCGATCCATATGTAGCCATCGACACTGCACATGGCGTAGGGCACAACAGGTGTGTCGATACGCACGTGTTGCAGCCAGCCTTTGTGAGTACCCAGAAGCATGTCCACCTCGCCGTTGTTGTGACCAAGCCAGATCTCATTGCCCATCAAGTTATCATCGATCTGACGACCCATCATGGTTATGGCTGTAACCTGCAGACAAGCAAAACCTCTCTATCAATCTCGTTCACCTCCACAGTACTGCTTGGAAGTTACACAATTCGAGAACTCAGTCGCAGAGCAAAGATAGTTCAACTACCTGAGTTCTCTCGGTCAGCAAGGTGACGTCGATAAGGTGGGTGAACTCGGGCGCGGACGCAATGGAGACGATCTGACTGGCCGTGGGCCGGTCCTTGGGATTCTGAGCCCAGCACATGACCATCAGATCGAGAGCGTAGCACGGGTGAAGAGTTTCCGAGTGGGTGAGCGGAGGCCTGCCTCCCTCGAGGATGCACTCCTTGACGGCCTCGTGGCCCTCAAAGGGCTGCCTCAGCGTGACGAGCTCGTAGATGAACATGCCAAAGGAGAACGAGTCGACCTTCTCGGTGTACTCCTCCTCGCCGTTGTACTTGATTATCTCGGGCGCCATGAATCCCTCCGTTCCACCGAAGCCCTTGGCACCGGACGGCAGTGTCAGGCGGGATATGCCGTAGTCGGCGACCTTAACGTGCACCAGGCGCTCTTGGTAGACGTCCTGGAAGGGCTGAGGCATTTGCCACACCAGTACGTTCTCCGACTTGAGATCCCTGCAACGTAAAACAAAAATGATCATCTGTTCAATGAGCTGTCTACCGATTCCAAGAATGTGGTGGATAAAGTGAGTGAACAATTTTTATTTGAATGATAGCTTGGATGCACAAGAGCTAATAATAACGTAAAAGATGAAAAGTTGCTATAATTCATTTGAGGTAAACGCCTACAGCCGAGGCTCCAAATCAAAACAGTGTAAGAAAAAGAGCCACCCTCAGCGACAATTGAAGCTCCATCAATATAAACACTCTTTGAAAGTAATACGAGATCACAGGAGTTAGTCAATCTTCGTCAGGGACTCTGCGGTACCTGTAGATGACGTGCTGCTGATGCAAGTACTCGACGGCCTTGGCGACCTGCAGAATGATGGCTTGCAGGGTGTACGGATCGAGCTTGGCGCCGGATCTGCGGTAGTTCTTGAGGACGTTGTTGAGCGCACCCTCGGGCGCGAGGTCGAGCACGAGGGCCAGAGGGCTGATGACGATGCCTATGAGGGGCACTATGTTGGGGTGCTTCAGCGTCAGCAGAATGTTGAGCTCCTGCCTCGCGGTGCAGTAGGCTTTGCAAGCGTACTGCAGCGGATCTCGGTCCCACTTGCTCTGAGCGGCTTTGTACGCCAGCACAGCGGATTGTCGAGAGTTTGGTCCTGGCGGCACCGGCTGTAACATCTTCATCGCCACGTCGACGCGCTGATTCTTGCCCGGCAGCTTACAAGTGCCCTACACCAGGCATCGAAAATTCGACCAATGAAATGTTGTAACGAATGAACTATTCTCAATTACTGATCTGATAAATCCATCACCTCGGTCGTTTCTGGTATCATAAGTCCGATAGGAGATGAACCGAAGTGTATTTTATTGTTGAAAGCGATTTCATATTTGCTGTGCACAAGACTACGTTTTGAGTTATACACACCTTGAAAACGAAACCAAAAGCGCCTCGTCCGAGCATTTTTCCACGTTTAACATCGTCTGATTTTATTAGATGCTTAGCACCCAAGTCCATGAAAATAATGTCGTATGCCGAAAGAATGCATTCTTCTACCATCCACGTGTAGACGATATTGTCGTCTGAAGGAGAATTCAAGAAACGTTTTGAGACATCGGGATGGCCTTCAAGGGATGGCATGCGGCTCGACGTCGAGCTATCATATCCCACGCCACTGTCCCCGTCCGATTTGTAGCTGTCTTGACTTTGACGCTCTCTGTTCATGAAGTATCTTGAAAATTAAAATCATTTGTATAAATATCAGCCAGATCAGTAAGATTCCATAAATTGATTTAGGACAGCACACTTAAATTTTGTTGGACAAATACTTCTAAGGTTAAACAGAAAGTATCATGAAGGAAAATAACTACCTCGGAATGTCTTCGGACGATTGCTCAGAATCGTTATAAGATTCAATCTCACTGTCTCCATTGTCAATCAAGCACCTTGGGCATGGTATCAATCTTGTGACTAGTAATTTACCCTCAGATGTGTGAACAAATCTAGTTCCAAGAGTCGGATACCAATCCTCGAGTAATATATCAATGTGATCCACAATGAGAGCCAGTAACTGCGGCATACTTTCAGGCTGGGGCTCAACGACAATTGCCTGATATCCCATTGGTTCCTCGTCGTCGTCATCAGGGTCCGTCGAGAGTATGGGTTGTTTTATAACTAAAGTATCCACGGGGAACCAG
>JAPYYZ010000273.1:0-22547 GCA_030522705.1 Eretmocerus eremicus | reverse complement strand
AGGGTCGTCGAGCCCGCCCAGGGCTCACGGTTTTGGCACCTTGGATTTTCTTGAATTTTGAAATGGCCGTATCTCCGGTTCAACTGCATCAAATCAACTTCAGTTTGGCTCATTTTGAAGGTCACTGTTTTGGCTATCAGATGAAATCATTTTTGGAGCTCTTCAAGCACGCGCATGCGCAGTAGAACTCATTTTCTGAATCGAAAAGTACTTTTAAAAAATCTAATCGCGTATTCAACGCTTTTTTCAGCTCGAAAAAATTTTGAAAAAACATGTTCTTGATGTAAAATGACTCGACAAACACATAAAAGTAGGTGATATGTTTGTTTCAGGAAGATCCAAGGGGGAAAAACGCATTTTAGCCATTTTTTGACTTTTAAATCGTACTAAAACGCATGCCACAAGCTCCAAACCCCCAGAAAATGGCTGAAAGTTTCTTTGTGGTCAGATTACTAATTGACAAATTGAAAAAAAATTTTTTTCCAATTTTTTGAAGGGTGGTCAAAAAAGGTTATTTCGCAAAACATTATTTTCGTGTATTTTGGACTCTCGGACCAAGTGGAGTGCTTGAGGAACTTTTTAAAACCACGTAAATGATAGGTATTTTCATTACCTTTTGGATGCTTCTCGAAAAATCAAAATCAGTTGAGAAGGAGAAAAGTTATAAGCAAAATACTAACGCAAAGTTTGATTATTGGGTTTTTCAGTAAAATCAATTATTCACGCCTAGCCGAGGCAAAGAATTTTTTTTCGGCCCAATAGAAATTGCTAAAATCATGTTTCAATATATCTAACCGATTAAAAAACTTTGCGAAGCGAAAAAAAATGTCGTGCAGAGAATATTTAAATTTGGCGTGGACATCCTCATATTAGAAGAAGTCATTGTGGACGAAGTAGAGGTGAGGCGAGTTCTTACTCGCTCCTTCATTATATTTTTGTGGAGGATTTGAAGCCGATTCGCCGGTGGAGAACGCAGTCGATCTGCGCAAGACGGCCCAAACCCTGATACTTCTCCAAAGTGACGTATGCCACGGAGGAGTGGCTGCATCAATGCATTCTATTTCTTGCCCTCTCTATACAAATTTGTTCCTTCTTCTGACATTACTTTTGGTGGCGGGGGCAACCGCTAACCGACTCCTTACGTATCATCGAGAGATCTCATTCGCATCTGAGTCTTCAAGTGTGTTTGGTGGCTACTCGAGCGTGACTAGTGAGTGTTATTGTTTTACGACAATCGTGACAATCTCGTGAAGTTCCGGTCATCGCCTACGCGGGTGTGAAACTCATCCAATTTTTCATTGACAGAAATGAATCCGTCTCATCTCGGTTCTTTGTTTCCGATGGGGTCCACTGGACCCAGGCTTGTCCCCGCTGGCTGGGTCCCTTTCGTGCCTTTTGGAAGTCCATACTGGACTCCTACGACTCGCCACGTCGTGCCACCAACCGGAACTTGGGCTTAGTGTCCGCCGATGTGGTACGGGTCTCCAATAGTGGTTCCCGGGCACAACCCCTGACGTCCACGCGAAGGTGTGCCCGAGTCTGGACTCAGTGATGACGAGTCCAGTTCTCCTACTTTTGCTCGTCCTATCCGCCGCCGTCGTCGAGTGAGTATAATTACGTCCTCACCATATTGATTATTGTCTGAGTTCTATTCCGTGATTGATGACCTTTTCAACGAGATCCGCGTTCGAAGCCACGATTGTCTGCCGTGTATTCATGTTAGTATTTTTTTTGGATAAGTGGCGTACAGGTATATGTGTGTGTTTATTAGACTCTAGTTCTGCGCGTGAAACCTCTCGACTTTCATGCGAGAGAACGTTTTGATTATATAATATTATGCGATGAAGTGATGACATCATAATTCGCTTTGATACAACCCCAGCGTCAAAATCAGTCCCCCCAGCGCGATTGGGAGAGCTCGTCCAATGTTCCCATTGTACGACCGTGATTGCCCGACGTCCACTTTTCCAACAATAATCAAAGCATTCCAAACATCATGCTCTATATAAAAATTCTCACGCGGAACTTCACATTCTCTCGAAGCCTACTGTTCATCGCGAGCTTCTTCTCTAAAAAAGTTCTCCAATTTTCCAGGTTTACCGACAAAGATCTCCTTCTGCGACACTGAGCGTCTCAGAAAGGGCGTCACCTGTGGCCTCAGTAGAGACCGAGAGGTCCGATGTAGGGCCCGAGGCATCTCCCGCCTTTTGCAGATGGAGGCTATGCATTCTCATCGTTGCAAAGGCTCAGTAGAAGGTTATGCTTGCGAAATTGGCCATATGAAATGACAATTATAGACGAATCCAGTTTCATGGAGACAATTTTTGAGGATCTTTCAAAATTTCCCGAGCGACTAATTCGAAACTGGATGTCAAGTTTTGTAATAGAAACCATGCCTCGATTCTCTGCCTTTTGGTTTTTATTTGGCATTTATCCCTCGTTTTTGTGTCGTTTGTTTTTGTGTAGGACTGTGAATTCAGAATGTATGGGTGTTGGAGCATGAGGAAATGAAATCTAGATTATAACCTTCCGTGTGAAATTTCTGGGCACTTGTGGGCTTCCATTTTAGAATATTGATTATAGCACCTTGATGCGACTCGTGCGTCCATATTATCACCTTCTACAAAACCAGAAGGGTCCCCCTACTAGTTTTTAATGACGGACCCCGAATTGGCCCACGTTCACTATCTCAATGGCTCGTAATAGCACTCCTTGCCTCGTGCTCTATAATTTAAAATACGTTTCTCATTTTTCTTTCTCCACGAGAATCATCCGATCTACTCTACAGTTCTCGATTATAGAAATTTCATGTCATGATTGATAAAAAAAAAGTGAGCATTCCCAGTGCTTCAAAAGAATCAAATCTCATATCTATGTTACCGCAAAATCAAAGTGACCGATTATTTGACCGGGAGAAAAATACCTGAATTGAATCCTTTGTGGCCAATGTCGTCCATTGGCCACATGAAAAATAAAAAAAAGACAGTTTGTTCAGTATCCGTGGGGAATGTCAATGATACGAATTCAAAATTTGATGAGTATTCAAGCAGATTCAAGAGCAGAACCACTCGCTCAAGTTTCAAATTAACGTCCTGCATAAATTGAGTTTTCTTCCAAATGATCCAATCAGACCTTTTACATCCAGAATGGACATCCCCGTCAGGATTATCTAGAGTTATATCATGATGGTTCTTTCATCCGTTTACACACACAATTTGAGATTAATTCCTGTCTGAATCTTCTCGTAAAAAGCTGTCCTCATCATTGAATTGATAATATAAGAGGATCCACAATATATTCTCCATTTACATCATCGTTTGGCTTTTCGAATGCGCATACTATAACCATTTTTATTTAATCTCTCAGGACTAACTTCTGAGTCGAATATCATTCCGGATTGAATTTCAGGTTGACCAATTTTATCCTTGGCGTCGTTTCAACTTTGAGTGGATTTTAACTACCTGTATTATGCAAATTCTGCGTGGATTTCGACCATCAAAACGGTTCCGATTATGAATAACTTCTGGCGATATAAATCATTTTTATTCGTAAGATGTCTATAATCATATGGATAGTTCCGAGTTTGGGTGATTTTCAACTATCCAAACAGCTCGAGTTCTTGTTGATTCTCCCCGTCTGAATACTTTTAGTGATTCGTGGGCTTTAACCACATGAATAATTGCAGTGATTCGTGGGATTTAACCACGTAAATAGTTCCGGATTGTGATGAATTCTAGGCACGCGAATGTTAACGATAGCTTGTGGGCTCTAGTCACGTTGATAATTTTTAGTACTTCGTGGGCTCTAACCACTTCGAAAATTTTCAGTAACTTGTGGGCTCTAACCACATTTGTTTGAGCTCGAGCGGGTTCTGACCACATATATCTGAGTTCGAGTGGGTTCTAACCACAAATGTTCGAGTTCGAGTGGTTTCTTACCACAAATATTTGAGTTCAAGTGGGTTCTAACCACAAATATTTGAGTCCAAGTGGGATTTAACCACAAATGTTTGAGTTCAAATGGGTTCTAACCACAAATATTTGAGTTCAAGTGGGTTCTAACCACATCCGCTCATGTTTTGTTCTAGTTACCGAGATAATTTGATTAGGCGTGGGTTCTAACCATGCACATAGTCTTCCATACATGTAAATTATAACTCTCTTAACAGCCCCCTAATCCGAGTGGGCTCCAACCTCTTAGATGCATAGATGGTATTTCCATGAACTTGTCTCTTTTTATTCCATGCAACACCATGGAAAATAGAGAAGTGAACCATGCTTCCAAATCGTTTCCCTTCATTCCATTAATCATCATATTTTAGCCGAAATCCGAAATGCTCTCCTTCGATAGGACTAATTGGAACTCTAGTAGTTATGGATATCTACATTTCAACACACGATATTCTTCTGAGCTCTTCCCTTCGCAAGAGTTTGTTAATGGTACGTGCATTGGATTCCGTAGGGACCGTTCTGCGAGTCAACGTTCCTCTATGTTCGCTTTGCTGAATGTTACGACGGAATATTTCCCCTTGTTGTTACGGCATCGTATGAGCACTTCGTTTTCAGGAAAATGCGATCTGTTCCGGCATTTGTGGATGAGCCGCAAGCTTAGTCTAGTGGATTTCTTCGCTATTCCACTTCAGAAGTACGCATCAAAATATAAAATAAATAACTTATTCGCGTGTGACCTAGTGTCTTGATATTGAGCATTCTCAGAATTTGTAAAATCGCCAGGGATATTTGTAGGTCCATTTCTTGGAGAGATCACTCTTTAATCGCGATCTTTGGGAGTGCGATCGCGTCATTCATCCCCTTCGGAATAATTACTTCGATTATCAAGCAAGAGGCCTTCATGGTCATTACCACGGCTAACATAATTATATCTTTGATTATCATCATTGGTGTTTTGCGATCGTTTCCTCTGATCTTCACCGCCGTTATAATATCCACGATCATAACGAGGATCGTTGCTGTAATAATTCGAGTTTCTACCATTATGATTCCTCATTGGGGGTCTCTCGTTACGGTGACCGTCGCGAGACCAACCTCTATACCTTGAATTGCCGCGTCTCGCATCATCATACCGTTCTGCGAACGGTGCCGCTCTACCTACTGAAGCATTGGAATGCGCGCCGTATTGATCGACGGTTCTCTCCAATCTCCGTGCTAGCTCTATTTGCCGTTTTGAAATGAGACCCACGTTGAGTGCATCGGTCAAAGAGAGGCATTCGTTCAAATCATGGCCGCGTATACGGCAATATCGACAAAATTTTGAATCCCGGATCCTTTTCGGACATTTTTCCTCAGAATGTCCTTGCGTCTGACAATATGGACATTCACTGGAGACTGGAGACAGTCTAATAGTCGTGGATTCGATCGGAAACTGGTTAGTTTTTCTCAATTCGTTCATCTTTCTCTCGATGTAAGCGTCCATCATGGCCGTGAATTCGTTTCTGCTCTTTTCGAATTTCCCCGATGTGAATTATTCTGGAATTTTGGAATTATTCTGTACATATATAATAATTTGGAATTATTTCCTGGAGAATAATTCCAAATTATTTTCCGGGGTCGTTTGGGTATGACCGGAATTCTTACGACCTTTCGCCATATTATCAGTTTGGGATACAATTTGATTCAGCTTTAGAGCTGCAAGTTTTTAACGAACCAACCCGTAAACACAAAGTCGCGTGAAAGGTGAAAAATGATCGCACGCCGCGGAGGCGTCTATTGCAAGCTATTAAGGGCTCGCAAACGAGCTTTGTTTGGGGTGAAACAATGAATTTTCTTTTCACTCAGCCTCACTTACTCAAGGTTTTGGAATAATTACTTACGAAATCCGTACGGCTATATACGGATAAAATTCTATGTATGAATTTTCTTTGAATGTAGATCAAATAAGATGATATTCAGTTCAAACCTTTCATATTATGTTTTTCTTTGACTTCTCGACGATTTTAAATTGGGTCCTTGCCTCGCGGCTCTCCCCACGAGCGACAAGAATTGGAATAACTCGATTCTCTTACCCAGATGCAGCGTAGATAGCGATGAGACAGATCCACAGAAACATCCTTCCTGTCAGTGATTGAGTATTGCTAGTGAATAAAATCGAGGCGCGGTTAACGCGTAGAAATTTTGGATTCCAGAGAATTTCTGATTCTCCTGCGATAAATCTTCAGGCTCCGGACTGAAGTTCTGTCTGTTTTATTAATTTCGAGTCCCTGACACAGTATTCTTGAACACCTAACACCAAACTGTGACGGATGAGTTGCTCGTCAGTCCTACGTGGGTTCTTTTAATACTGCCTCGCTGAGTCCGAAGACGCAACGAGAGGACGTGAGGGACTATCCAATGAATCAGAATCCGGAGTATCGAGTGCAGTTAATATTTATTCGTGATAAGTTATAATCCGAGAGAGAGAGACCTTTACTACTATTCGTGAGTTGACTGTTTCTAAGGTGAGAGGCGAGACCATCAGGGGCTGAGGTCTGTCTCTGAAATGATGCTACGATGAGATGTGGCTAGAACGGGATTCCGAGCCAAACTGTGAGTCTGAAGGCTCTCGTCTAGAAATGATTCTACCACCGATACGTACGTGACGAGAGCTTGCGTTTAACTGTGACTCTAGAAGCTCCGGCTGAAGCTTTTCCCGACCATTCATACTGTTCCTGAGGGTAGAAGTTCTTTGTTAGCTGCGGCGTCAGGAGGATGCATTGCGACGCCAAAAAGACGCGTTGCGTCGAGGCTTCTGATTCGCTCTGCCTCATATGGTCTTGCAGCTGCATCGTAGAGCGCACTGTTTTCAGGCTCCGAGGCCTCTGGAATGTACCCTGCATACTAGGGTAGAGTTCAATTATATCTCGCGTTTGCTCGAGACTTGCAGCCGCGCCACGCTAGAAATCTCCATGCATTTGTATATTCCCGGCTTAGAGCTAGGCCGGTCCCCTGACAACACCGAGTATTCTGTGAAATGCCTATATATATATATATATATATCAAATTTGGTGCATCGGCCGGGAAACAAAAGGTTCAAGCGAAAGAATCAGAAATGTGCAAACTCACTTCTATTTCGTTCATAATCAAAAATGCCGAATATTGAAAAATCGGAACTAATCAGAGAAAGTCTAGCAGATCAACCTCATTAACTTGAAAATACGAAAAATTTTCGAAGAATCGATTTGGATGACACCTTATTGAATGCATATTTGAACCAAATGAATGAATATAAGCTAGCTGTTTAACAAGGTGCTGCAAGAGAAGTAGAAGAAATCGGGAATGAACTGAGAAACTTTGAAATTGAAATTAGTCAAACATTGGATACGCATAACATAGATTCACTTTTCCGTCGAAAATTAGAGTCATCACCCCTGAGACCTATTAATTTTGACGATGAATTTTTGAGGTACAGAAACAGAGGTGTCAAGACACTCGACTCAAGTTCAATTGTCCAAGAATCTTCGAAGGGTCACACTGTTATACAGACACCTGATCCATTGAAACCAATAATTCGACCTGGTTTACTCAAGCCGAATGTATTTACAATAGATAATAAGCCAGAAAGTAAGGAACGGCCTTGGGCACATCCAGACAATGTTCATGAAAATTCTCATAAAGACGTTGTGTCTACGGGCACTCCATTTAGTAAAAATCATTCTTTTTCTCAAGATAGGTCGATTCCGGGATTGAGTCCGATAACAGAAATTGAGAAAAGTTCCACTGCGGAGCAACTCGTAAAAACTCTTACTTTGCTACTCGATTCAGACGACATTGAAGAAGAGAGAGTTACAGAGTATTCCCCAAATCAAGAAAATCTTCGTCGAATAATCAAACTTCGTGACGAGAGCAGCGGCATCTACAATTCATATCGTTTTGCGAGAAACAATATTTCCAACTTCAAACCTGAACCTTCTTTACAAAAAAAACTGAACAAGTGAATAGAGGCTCTGAGAATCCAAAAGAACAGTTCTCATCTATATCAAACAGCACAAACATCAAGGAAGATTTCACTCGACCAAAAATAGCAATCATTCGGTACAGATTCCGAATTCAAAGTTTATCTAGGTCTTGGAAGAAGACACCTTTTTGACCCCGATTTAGAATTAAGTCCTACATTGAGCGATATCACCCATCTCACTGATTTTGAAAATATGACTACCTCATATGCCAGGAAAATTGCCTGAAGTGAGACCGATCTCGATCAAGAATGCCCTTGATCTGATACTTCGATCCAACGGACAAAATATCAGTCTGACCCAATTTCTAGATGGATGCCGCGATGCGAGAGGAATAGTGCCTGATAACTTAGAAAATGAATCAACAAGATCAATTCGAATGAAATTATATGGCAAAGCTCTGAAATGCTCGAATGGTCGTAACTTCAAAACCATTGATGAGATTGGTTCACTCTTTGAAAATGCATTTGGCTCCCCAGAAACATTTCATGAGTGGACTGGAGATTTAGCAGAAATCGAATGAAAATCCGACGAATCCGTCATAATTTATTTGAATCGATTGAGAGAAATCGGAAAGGGGATAATGAAATCCGGGATTCACGAGGAACGGACCAAGAATCTCACGGAATTCACAGAAAAATTAAAACGAGATTGTCTAAAATTTTTCCTGCGCGGGTTTAGATGGGGAATTCGAGCTCGAGTTGGTACTTCCAGTAACTTCGAAGATGCCCGAGAGTTAGCTTTCAAGATCGAACGAGAGTTTGCATGCAGTGATAGTGATGAAACTGAGAAAAAAGACGAACTCAAATCAAAACTCACTAAAGAGACTAGGGAAATCCACCTCGTTGAGGAATCCAACAATGTACCACCAGTTGTTCGCCAATTCTGTAACAAACCCGGCCACTTTTTGATGGATTGTTTCTCTTCATTCCTGAAATACAACCCAAGTTTTGGAAATAAACCCAACTACGATCGCAATAACCCCCAAAAAGGTTCTCCAGACTACAGATCTCGGCAAACGCATGCCAATCCCATACCATTCAGACAATTCTCAGACTACAACCGAAATAGTACTCATACACCTCGTCTCCACTAGAACTCTCAAAATTACTCTAATAACAATAACAACAGAATGACCAGCAACTACTCACACTACAGGGATCTCAACCCGACTTATGTTCAATCCAATCGAAATTATTCTGGACCTCGTAACTATGGTTCTGCGCACTCACGCAGTAGCGAGAATCCATCTACGAATGGACGCAGCAATATTCCCACGAATAATCTGTCCCAAGACAATGAGAGTGGAGTCGTTCCTTATTACTGTAGAAAGGCTGGGCATTACAAACGTGACTGCTACAAATTCCAAAACGATGTTCGTAACGGTAGAGTGGATTTGGGAAACGCATCCGGTCTCCCTCAAGCGGGCGTGAGCCGGGAGACTCAGTCTACTCCTCGTCTGATTACTTCAACCGATCGAGAGACAACTGTGTAATAACAAGGACAGTCCATCTAAATCAGACAGATGGTGTCCCGACCATCAATCTGCAAATGTTTGAGTTTACGAGCCATTGACGTTCATGTTAGATACGGGTGCCGGACCAAATTTGATCAAAATGAATCGCCTCTCTCCAAATATCGAGATCGATACTCAAAGAGTTATCGATTTGAGAGGGATCACACCTGAACATATGAGAACTCTAAGGACAATACAATTAGATTTCAGTGATCATGTCGTAGAGTTTTGCGTAGTTGATGAGGATTTCCCTTTCAAAGAATCAGGGATCCTAGGTAGTAATTTCTTCAGGGAAACAAATGCAAGAATGAATTATTCGCAGAACTCCATTGAAATAGCACATCGAATATTCTTCTTTGAGATTGATTTTCCTAGGAGTGAAACCGACAAGGTCATGAGGATTAACGAGCAAACTGCAAATGGATACGAGAATGAGCACTTAGTAACAACAATTCGAGATGAAATGGTCTTTCATAGGAATGATGAAACTTTTGACCGAAATTTTGAAGAGAATCAAGAGAAGACGAGAGCAAACGAGATCAGAGGAGAGAGTCCTGGTGAATCGGTGGATCATGTCAGTATTGAGTGTCAGAACGAAAAAAATTTCGATAATAATTGGAGTAATTTGAGTGAAGTTGCAAATGAGAAGGAGAGAGATGAAATAAATGTGGAAGTTCCAAGAGATTGTTTTGGAGATACTATTGTGGGGGAACGAGGAACGGGAGTTGATATTATATAGAAGATTGCGACGGGGATTCGCGGGTGAATTATTTTCGTAGTATATGTGACAGATGCCATGGTTTATTCAATGTGGAAAATAACGAAAATTTGATGTTATTCGAAAAATTATGCGAAGAATGCGAAGACGAGATCTGCGACTCATTGTATGAGAATATACAAGGTGAAACAGTGTTGGGATATGAGAAGTTCAATGCGCCAAGAGACGCGCCGTATTGTGAAATTGAAGAGCAATTTATGCAAACCCGAACTGAAGCAATCCGTGAAGAAACTTACAAAGAAAAAAATGAGTGTAGTCGATCAGACCATAGCGGAGTACGAGACAAAGTTGCCAAGATAAATCCAAAACAAATGTTGATTTGAAAAAATTCATGGAACTACAATTTTGGTTATGAAGGATTTCAAGATCATGAACTGGGGAAAAATGGAAATTCATTACGAGGAGTGAGAATATTAAACCTCACAGGATTATCTAGAGTTGAAAAGGTCATGAGTTTGTTGAGATTAAATCACCTTAACTCCGAAGAACGAATCATTGCAGAAAATCTGATTGCTTGTTACGCCAACCAATTTCATATACCAGGTGAAAAACTTTCATTTACAAATGTTATAACGCATAAGATTTCAACTGTAGACGACGTTCTAATCCATGCTCGTCAATACAAACTCCCACCTGTATTTTGAGAGGAAATCAACAGGCAGGTAAAGGAACTTTTAGAGAATGAAATCATAGTTCCGTCCGAATCCAATTACAGTTACCCAGTATGGATTGTCCCGAAGAAGGAAGATAGCAAGGGTAATAAGCGCTACAGGATGGTTTTGGTTTACAGAGATCTGTATAAGAAGACTATTGCTTTTACTTACCCCATCCCCAACATCCAAGAGATTTCAGATCAATTAGCAGGCTCAGGATACTTTTCAGTTTTCGATTTAGCCTCAGGATTCCACCAAATTGAGGTAGATGAAGCGGACCACCACAAGACAGCCTTTGCTACTTTGTATGGACACTACGAAAGGGTTCGTATGCCTTCCGGGTCTATTTCCACCCCTTGCACCTTCCAGAAGGCAGTAGATACCGTACTGAGTAGGCTACGAGGGAGGCTACTGTTAGCCTATATAGATGACGTTATTATTCATGCCCAGGATTCGAAAGAACATGACGAAAAGTACCATCTGTTCATGGAAAAATGCCTAAAATATGATCTGAAATTGCAAGCAGACAAGGTAGAACTTTTGAAGCGTTCTATTACTTTTCTCGGTCACTTGATCAGTGGAGAAGGTGTGAGACCAGATCCCAAAAAGGTAGAAGCTGTCAAAACTGCCCCCTTCCCAGAAACGTCAGAAACATTTGCCAATGCTTAGGTCTTGCGGGGTATTACCGACGTTTCATCCCGGGATTCTCAAAAATAGCTAAACCCCTCAGCAATCCCTTGCAACAAGACACACTTTTCATATGGCGTGAAGAAGAACATTGCGCTTTTGAGATTCTGAAGAAAAAACTATGCGAACAACCCGTCTTGCAGTATGCGGATTCCACAAGAGCCTTCTTGGTCACTACAGATGCTTGTCAATATGCCATAGGAGTCATTCTATCACGAAGTGAGATAGTCAAGGACCGCCCAGTCGCTTACACATCTCGAATTTTGAATGATGCAGAAAAACGGTACTCAACGCACGAGGAGGAAGCATTAGCTATGGTGTCTGCTGTGAGACAATTTAGGCATCATTTGATTGGGAGGAAGTTCACAATAATGAACGATCATAAACCGTTAGCTTGGTTTCAAAACTCTAAGGATCCGAATCCCTGGGTGACTAGATGGCGCATAAAAATATCGGAATTCGATTATGATATAGTTCACAAAGCAGGTGAAATGAATGTGGAAGCAGAGGCTCTTCCTCGAAATCCAGTAGGATCACTAGAAAATTTAGTTTTTGCAATCGAGATCCGAACTAGAACAGGGAAATTAGGTCGTCATGATTATCGAGAATCTTCTGTGAGAACTTCAGATCAAACTAAATCGATTCCTAGGAAGAAGAGCAAAACACGTAGCCCAGAAGAAAATGGAGCATTGATTGAATGTAATCCAGAAAATACAGGCCATAGTCTTCCAAGTGAAGGAGTACCGCTTATTGAAACAACCCCATCTGACTTATCAGGATAGAATGATTCTGAGAGAGGTAATCCAGAAGAGGTATTGGGAACAATCCCCGGGAATGATGAACATAGGACCGAACCAATTGAAATCCGAACTAGAACAGGAAAATTAGTTCGTCATGATTATCGAGAATCTTTTGTTAGAACTTCAGAACAAACTAAATTGATTCCTAGAAAGAAGAGCAACACACCAAGCCCAGAAGTAAGTGAAGCATCGATTGAGTGCAATTCAGAAAACGCAGGACATAGTTTTCCAAGCGAAGAGATACCGTCTAATGAAACAACCCCAGATGATTTATCAGGACAGAACGATTCTGAAAAAGTTAATCCAGGAGAGGTTTTAGAAACAATTCCCGAAAATGACGAACTCGGGACCGAACCAATTGAGATCCAAGCGAGTCATGAAGAACCCCGCCTTGTCGGGAAAATCTTTGAAGATTGTAGAGAGAAGATGTTCATGAGAGAGGATAGTTATCCTGTAATAGGCGTTAATGAAATACATGTAGTTACATGTATTTCATTAACGCCTCTGGTGAACTATGCGATACGGGAGCCTGAGGATAACAAGAAAGGAATCTGCTACCCAAATTATCTGATTCAAATATCGGTGAGATAGGAATTGTTCACCACAATAATAAATTGCACCTCGCTCTTCCGATCAAAGAGGAAGAAGAACGAACCATGACAATGATGAGTGCCAACCTTACTCAAGGAGTCAAGTCTTTAGAACACCTAATTGAGGGAGAACAGCTCAGATCTATCAGTGTAGCAGAGAACTTTACCATAGGAGATATCCCATGAACTGAATTAATGGTTTAACTCAGCAATATTTCACGCGGAGTTGGAATCAGAATAATCATTTGCAAAGGCCTTGTCAAGTATCCGAAAATTAAAAAGCGGGATGCAATTATTGGAGCAGCCCATTGTTCTGCCACTGGAGGTCATGAAGGTCTTAATGGAGTGTATAAGCGCATACATCAGTCTCATAACCGGGAAGATATGCGAGTTGAAACCCAAAATTTCATAAGACGGTGCTTGTCTTGCCAACTGGAGGAATTGGTGCGCGTGAGGACCAAAAATCCGATGGTTATAACCGATACTTCTACTACCTCCTTCCGAAGAATAGCTATGGGTATGGTCGGCCCCTTTCCGTGAACAAAAAACGGATCCGATGACATTCTGACAATACAATGCTCGTTGACGAAGTATTCCCTAGCAATTGCTCTCACTGACGCCATGGCTATAACAGTAGCTGATGATTTGATTAAGAGATTCATTTGTACTCTTGGTGCGCCGGCAGCAGTACTGACAAGCTAGGGCACCAACTTCCTCAGCAATCTCATGAAGAGAGTTGCAAGGAAATTCAGAATAAAACAGTACCGCACATCGAGTTACTACCCACAGTCGAACGGCTCAACTGAGCGATCGCATCATGTGTTAGGAGAATATCTCGAATCATTTATTAATAAAGACGAAGAGTGGGATGTATGGTTGGATTCAGCTACATTTTCATATAATACAAGTTGGCACGAGGGGACGCAACATACCCCATTCGAATTAGTATTTGGGTGGCTAGCGAGAGTACCTCCTAATGATTTATTGGAACCAGAAGATATGCTTCCTACTGATGATAATCATCTCATTGATCTGGCCACAAAGATTCACGAAATTCAAGGTTCAACTAGGGACAAATTGATTGAATCAAAATGGCGAAAAGAATATCATTATGATAAGAAAATCCACACCCAGGATTTTAAGATAGGCGATTCTGTTCGGCTGTTTAAGGGAGGGAAAAGACATGAATTCGCGGATCAGTATGAAGGTCCTTACTTGATTATTGGCATGATATGCAAAGAGAATGCGGAGATTCAAGTTGTTACAGATAGGAAAGAGACTAAAATTGTTCGTGTGGATAGATTAAGAATATCTTACATTGAGAGTAGGGGTGATATATAAAATAACTCGAAACGTATCATATCTTCAGAAATTCCTATACCTACACAGAAACATAACAGGAGCACGAGACCCCCTGTAGCGTCGAAGCCGCTGATTTCACTTATGAACTAACGAGACAAGGACAAGAGTAAGGTGAGTATGTTACAAATCACATGATTCTCTGACTGAATCCTCATTGAACTCATTCCGACAATAAAACGAACAATGAATACATGACATTTCTCAAACGTACCGGGTTTCATTTCTTGCTGCATTCTGCAGAATCTCGAACTCCATGATAGGCATCATGAACAGTCTTATGATCGTGACGTAGTTATGAGGAAGGGATTCGGAAATAATAGAACATTTTCTTCTTCGGAAGAACGTCTCATATTGCCAAACGAAGGAATCCCCCAATTACAGGCTAGAATATGAGTATCTAAGGAGCTTCGCACCAACAAACCAGCGACACAGTTAACTATGAGCAAATCTCAGCTCAACTGAAATCAGGTGTCGATGACACCGCAAATTCATATGCAGTCCTATTATTAGATTTGTTTACAAGATTAACTCTCATAACACTTCGTGCTGGGAATGGGGCTGGCCACTCTTCACGATTTCAGATGAACACCTCTTCTGAGTTGAACATGAATAACATCCGGAAACTTGTTAGATTGTGTATCAATGAGGGGAGGTTGGAGTTTCTACGCTTATTCCAGGAACTCATTCGCTGGAAGAGAAGTATGCTCTGGGAAGATGAAGACTTAGATTCTTCTTACCAGACAAGAGCCGTGCCGAAACTCAAATCATATTCACAGGCCGCAGACAACATCGGTAACATACTTCATCACAGCGTCCTTCACGTGCATACATTATTGATACACCTTCTTGTTCCCGAGGAAGCAGATTTGGATGCGCGACTGAGAAGTAGAGTCACGCCGCTCCGGCAATTGATCCGAGATGACAGAACTGAATTCGTCAGATTCTCGTTTGAACAGGAGGCAAACGTGGAAGAACGTGACTTTCTGATAAATGAGGCCCTGAAAATTGGAAACCTCAAGGTCTTTGAAATATCCATCGACTTCAAGATTGACCTCAGTAGATCCGACGATGGCGAGAGTGTGTTCCACTTTCTAGCAGAGAATGGAGCTAACGATTCAAACCATATGATCACATTATCGAAAACCCTCCCCAAGGTCAAGTCGATATCAATCAACCTGATAGAGACGGGAACAGCTCCTTGATCCATGCTGTGTTGCCCGCTAATTATTACTGCGTGAAACTATACGCCGAACAAGGTGCGATCTACAAGGACTGCTGGATTCAAGCAATGCATATAGCAGTAAGGAACGAGGATCACAACACCTTTGATCTTTTCATAATTAAGAGTTCCAAGCCAGAGAACGCCATCTTGGGAGGGAAAACCCTGATTGAGACAGCTTATGACTCAGGGAACCGACGAATATCCTGGTACCTCTTGGCTTCGAGGCTAACTTTGTATACTTCACCAAAGTTTCATCAGTAAAACCTTATAAGGTGAATTCCTTTATTGATTACGCAGATTCGCAACCTGGAATTTTCAGGTTATGTCAAATCGTTGAGGCATACCCTATCCATAAAATGTCAGACTTTTGAGGAATTGCGGAGTATTTCCACCCTTGACACAAATATAACTGCGAATAGGAAGACCTGTATCCAAGTTATGAAAGAATAGTCAAGAATATGGATAATGACTACCTGGAAGATGAGTTAAGAGAAACAGTGAACCGTGACCGTGGCTGGCACATAGCCTATAGAGTGATCCATAACTCTCGAGGGCATTTCCCCCCGGGGATAGAACGAGGAATAATCAGCCATGTAGGCCCATGAGGATTACAAAGAATTGCAAGGGTGTTCAATGAAGAAAATAGTAATTTAAGTGTTGTGATTAGTGACATGAACAATGATTGATCATACTATGATTTCTTATCACAGATCACCCTCACAAAATAAAAATTCATCATTATTCACGAATTCACAATAAATAATCTTTCGTATACATATATTCATATATACTCTTCATTTTCTGCACAATTTTGAATGAAAACTATAAACCTCGTTGTACATCCATTACAGATCAAAATGAGGGAGGAACAGAATACGGATTGGGTCAATATTTTGAACAGAGACTTCGAAATTTATGACGACGCGGACATCAAAAAGGCAGTACGGTATACGGAATCCAACGTCATCCAGGAACTGATGAATAAGAGTCGATCCTGCGTGAATACGGGAAACTTCCAGACATCATTCAGATTAGCCATCCGGAACAAAGATTTCAAAATGATAGAAGTTCTGGCAGATATTTCCGCAATCTCAACACAATAAATCTAGTCAACCTTTGCTGGATATTGATATCGAAAGGAATGATCGAAACAGCTGAAAATCTCATCAATGCAGTGATCAATGTGAATGATGGAGATTCCACGGGTGCTAGACTACTCTTCCTAACCTGTAGAAATGGTTCCGTAGATTTGAGTAGACTACTCATGAAGAAAGGTATCGACGTCAATTCATGGGATAGGTGGAGGAGGACTCTCTCACACCTTGCAGCTGAGAGTGGTATAGCTTTCATTGTGAAATTATCATTAGAGGATGAAGCTGACCCCCACTCAACTGATCAACTGAAATTGAACGCCCTCCATTATTTAGCTGATTACGTGGAAGGTGATAGCATAGAAATCGCTACTCCATTACTGGCTTCAGGAATTGACATAAACTCCCGGGAAAGACGAAAGAATACTCCACTCCATCTAGCCATTGTTCCACAGAGAGAAATTTCAATCGTATTCTTAACAGAGCGTGGTGCTTGTTTGAACGCTAAAAATCGACGGGGTGGAACACCTCTCCTGAGCGCAATCGCACATAGGTCGAAAGGACTCATAAAGTTCCTGATTGATGAGGGATCCAACATCAACGAAGTCCGTAATGACCACGAGTCGAGCCTACATTTAGCCTATAATTCCTGGCTTCCAGAAACAATCGAAACTCTCCCAAAGAACGAAGCCGTATTTTATCCGGAGGACGATCACAAATTTCCCTCCTTTGAAATATGCAATATATCTAATCGAACGAGCATTTCCATAGTCAAAGCAATGGCGAGAATCGAAGCCTTGAATGGTTACATTCCCCCAACAGATAAGGAAGCTATGATATCAGATCCAGTAGCCTCAATGTACTACTCTCAATGTACTGAAGAGACTCAAAAATCGAAAAATATCCACTCAACCCGAAAGTTCGATTCATTTGACATCATGACATGGATCAATTTGCAAACAGCACTACACTTTAGAGTTGAGATCATAATAAAAAATATCACGAAGATCGCAATTGAGACTGATTCTCCTATATGGAACGAATTATTCACTAAAAGGATCGTTGGAGGACTGACCCTTGATCGTCGAAGGACTGAAACCTTCCTGCTCTTGACGGAATGGGTCGTGATGCATCCTATTATTTGAGTTATCATGCTAGACAAGGAAATGAATGTGCCTTGAAAATATTGCTGAACCTCGGACTCGATGTAAATTCCATGCCAAGTGATTTTCGTCTCTGCCTCCTGTTCCTCTATATGAATTAGGGTCTACAATGGAGACCAAAGTTCTTAGTGATCGTTGTTGTCAATTTTTGTCGAGGAAATATTCGATCTTCCAATGGCGGGTACTGGTAGGATCGTTCTGGATGCTGAGAGTAGTTCTGTTCCTCTTTTGTCATATTTTTCCCTCAATTTCAAACAATCACAAAAATTCTGACACATATTGCTAAGCCAAAGAGGAAATTCCTGTGCCAGATCAACAATGTTGAAATTTGGGATGATTGTTTCTTTTTCATTGAAGTAGCAATTGAATGTCTCGATTGGAACAGTAGGTCGTGATAAGGAACACTCTGAGAAATCCTCTCTCCACGCGCTCGAAGCAACTCTTGACTGTAATCCCGATGATAGTTATCGGACTCGGGCTCAGAATGAAGTAAACTTTTATCTATATCGGAAATAAAATCTCCGGTGGTTTTTAATCTAACTATTTCTCTTGAAATTGATTGGCATTGAAGTGAAAGCACAGGACAAGTGTAGAAGAATGGTATTATATAATCAGGGTTTGGGTTTGAATTGACACCGTTTTTTAGCAGGGTCTTGCATTGTTTCTGATTTCCTCGATTGTGAGCTATGTGAATACATGAATTATTGTCGTTTCGCAATTCATTAGTTTGAGCGCCGTGATCAATCAAGAACTGAGTCATAGTATGATGTTGATATTCTAGTATTACGATCAAAAGTGTTTCACTCAAAGAATTCCTGGAGTTGACATTGGCTCCTCGTTCTACGAGTAATTTCGGTAGTTTCCTTTTTCCTGTCACTATAGACATGTAAAGCAGCGAGTTTCGAGAATTGTCCATGGAATTTACATCGAGTCCGAGGTTCAGCAATAATTTCAAGGCATATTCATTTTCTTGTCTAGCATGATAACTCAAATAATGTAATGCATCACGACCCATTCCGTCAAGAGCAAAAAGGTTTCAGTCCTTCGACGATCAAGGGTCAGTCCTCCGACGATTCTTTTAGTAAATGATTCGTTCTATATAGGAGAATCAGTTCCAAATGCGATCTTCGTAATATTTCTTATGATAGTCTTATCTTTAAAGTGCTGTTTGCAAATTGTTTCATGTCATGATGTCAAATAAATTGAGCTTTCGGGTTGAGTGGATATTGGTCGATTTTTGAATCTCGTCAGTACGTTGAGAGTAGTGAATTGAGGCTACTGGATCTGATATCATAGCTTCCTCATCTGTTGGGGAAATGTAACCATTGAAGGCTTCGATTCTTGCCATTTCTTTGACTATGAAAATGCTCGTTCGATTAGAAATACTGCATATTTCAAAGGAGGGAAATTTGTGATCTTCCTCCGGATAAAGTACGGCTTCATTCTTTGGGAGAGTTTCGATTGTTTCTGGAAGCCAGAAATTATAGGCTAAATGTAGGCTCGACTTGTGGTCATTACGGACTTCGTTAATGTTGGATCCCTCATCAATCAGGAACTTTATGAGTCTCTTCGACCTATGAACAATTGCGCTCAGGAGAGGTGTTCCACCCCGTCGATTTTTAGCTTTCAAACAAGCACCACGCTCTGTTAAGAATACGGGTGGAATTTCTCTCTGTGAAACAATGGCTAGATGGAGTGGAGTATTCTTTCGTCTTTCCCGGAAGTTTATGTCAATTCCTGAAGCCAGTAATGGAATAGCGATTTCTATGCTATCACCTTCCACGTAATCAGCTAAATAATGAAGGGCGTACAATTTCAGTTGATCAGTTGAATGAGGGTCAGCTTCATCCTCTAATAATAATTCCACAATGAGAGCTATACCACTCTCAGCTGCAAGGTGTGAGAGAGTCCTCCTCCACCTATCCCATGAATTGACGTCAATACCTTTCGTCATGAGTGTGATGTGGTGAATGAAATTACCAGCCCAAACTATTCATTTATCATCGAACTCCGGCCGTCAGACGCAGATCTCGCGCGCGAACGGCGATACGCCTCGGAACCTCTCGGCAGCACAGCATTCTCGTTCACGGCCGACCTACCTTACACCTAAAGAGCGAAGAGAGGGAGGGAGGGCAAATACGCGAAAGGATACTCGCAAGTTCTATAGTTATAAAAAAATCCGGCCTATATTCTGATACGTTTCATCCACGCGGCGGTACATGAGATTCCACATATATTAAAATCACGCGACAATATCTCTCGGAAAGATACAACAGATTCCACTCTCGGGACAATAATCCACGCGTTCACTCTCGGCCACGCGCACTATCCGGCCACTCTCCGGCCAGCTCGACCACGAACCAGGAGACTCTGCTCCGAAATCCCTAACGGCCAAAATGGCCGCCGACCGACGCTCACGGCCCACGTGGCACGACACGCGACCAAAATGGCCAACCGACTGGCTCGGCTCACGCCGAGCAATATGTGCACGCCGCACGTGTGAGTCGCAGGGGACCGACGCTGTCCCTGGACTCCTCGGCCCAACCGACCCGACACTCACGGCAACGGACCAGCCTTACCCTGCGCACGTCTCCTCGGAGACGTCTCGGCCCACGATGCTACTCCACGAGATGTCCACCGGCTTTCTCGGCCGTCGCGCGCACTGATCCTCGCGGCCGTTCTCGTGACGCGGCAGAGATTCCGGGCTCAACTATGTCTCGGCCAGGTGGTTGCAACGCGCACGCACAGCAGCCCCAGGAGTTCGTACGGCCAGGGCTCGACGACGCCCGAACGTGACGAACGAGGCTCTTCGGGGGATCCGCGGCAAGGGAGAGATTCATTAATCGCTGGCCCGCTCACCGTTGTTCATCGTCCTCTTGAATAGTCCTTGATGAATTTAGGGCTCTCTTGGCCTCAACAATTTCCTCTCGCTCCAAATATCCTCGGCACAGACTCCTGGGGCTGTGCGAGGCGCGCTGCTCCAACCTTGAGCACGAGTAGCAAGGGCGGTGCAAGGGCACGAGTGCACGGATCCAGCTCCAAACTACAAGTGGCAAAATGCCCGGCCTTCTTCTTCCGCCCGCATTAATTTTTCCTCGTGGCCAGCGGCTCCTGACTGGCCGCTCATAATCTGAAAACTAGTCCGGAATCTAGGGACTCCAGCGCGTGCCAATTTCGATTGCGCGCGAGGCAAGAGCGAAAGCCACGAGGGCGAATCGAGAAAATCGCGACGAGCCGTCTACTGGCCGTAAATACGGCCCTGCTGCTGAATCCCCCTCTACTCGGTCGTTGCCTCCACCAGAACAAGTTCTCGGCCCCCTCTGCACGCCACTCGGCCTCGCTGCGCATGGAGGCGCCGCCTTGTCCCCACTTCGCAGCTCCAACTAAGTGCACTTCACGGCCAGCATCATTGCACGGCCGGGATATACCTATATCTGCTCTTCTACGGCCGGAAAATATCTATATATACTCAAACGCGGTCGAAATGTGCTCCAGAATGCGCTCACACGGCCTTTGTATACATATATATACTGTTACACGTCCGGAATATACTTTGAAATGCATTAACACGGCCGTAGTATACCTATATATACTCGTACACGGCCAACTCATACTCACCAGTGCACTTACACGGCCGTAGTATACTCATATATACCCATATACGGCCGGATTGTATCCGTAAGCGCGCTCGCACAGCCGTGGTATACCTATATATACCCATACTAGCCTTCGAGGCTCTCGGCCGACATGTACGCACACATACATATACGACCGCATTCCCGCCGTCGGCGTCGTCTACGTGGCCGTCCGCGTGTCCACGGCCGCGTTCGGGCTCAGTGTGCACGAGCACCCGCCCCCGAGCCTCCGCAACCGGGTGTGAGTAAGTGCCGATCACGAGGAGTCATCGGGTGGGTGCGAGCAGTACGTGCTCGCATCACCTAACCTGGTTGGCCGGCTATTAGCTGTCCTCGGGGCTGTCGCGGATGGGGTAGCGGCCACGATGGCGAGCAGCCCCGAGGCGACTCTGTTCCGATGATCTGGTGGCTGCTCCGGCCATCTGCTCCTCGGCCTCGCGGCCGAAATCGTCGTCGCCCGGCTAACCCGGGCTGTCGCGCTCGCGCGTGCATGTGTGTGCGGTCACGTGTGTGCATGCGGTGGCCGTCGCTCGTTGAGCGAGCGTCCGGCGGTTGCGGTGTTGAGCGCCCGGGCGCCTCGGCCTCCTTCGGAGCCCGTGGTGCATGAACACCCGGGTTCATGAACCGGCCTTCTCCCTGTAGCCAAAACCCACGGGTGCAGCACCGAGCCCGCGGGCAAGGGCTGTTGCCGTGGTTCGTGGCGATGCGTGGCTGGGGCTTCGCGAAATCCGTCGTCTGCAGCCCTGAGGAGTACGCCCCAGGGCTGACTCGGCCAGCTGATCGAGCTCCGCGATGTTGTTGCGCCTACCCGAGGCGAGCGCGTGGCCACATCCCAACGAAGGTACGCCCGGTGGCCCCGGCGCACAGTGGGCCAGGAATCGATTTTTTTGGTCATCGCATATGCCCCGGGCAAAATCTTGTCGGATCAAGACGTTCGAGGTCTCATTTTGTCGGTGAGAGCCTCTAGTTTGATGGATGCGAACCCCCAAAGCCGGATTTTCAGCCCCAGATACGCAGGGGATGATCCAACGAGGGGTGTTTTTCAACCCCCCACAGCCAAATTTGGCCATTGTACGCGCGATCGATTCCGCTCGTGGCGATC
>JAPYYZ010000272.1:0-22562 GCA_030522705.1 Eretmocerus eremicus | reverse complement strand
TAGAATTGGGTTAGGAGTTAGGCTTTTGTTGAATTCGGGTGCGAGATAGCAGGTTATGGAACGCGGGGAAAAGATAGTATGTTGTTGACCCGTAACCGACATAGGGTTTTATTTCTCTGCTCACGGAGATAGGATTTTGTTTCACCCAGCCGTCGATATGTGGACATGGGAAGTGAGCGGGTTAATGGTTTCAATTGCGGCCGAGTTGTCTCTCTGCTGCCATCTAGTTTAACATGGAGGCTGACTCCCAATAGTATCGTTTATGGTTGTCAAAATAATTGCTAATTATCCTTTCAAGTCTGGAACTAGTATTGTTTCAGAAAATTGTTGTTCTCCCATCTAATCCTTACCACGCATTCTGAGCGGATGATTCACGCACCAGCACCAGACATGAAATTATGATGTTTTTGCTGGCTTGATTGAGTTAAATTTTAGAATGAGTCTGACAAGTTCCGTTTACCAACAGCTCCAGGTTTCGTGCCACCGACAGGGATCCATATCCCACCTCAGCCAGGCATGTACGGAGCAAATTATGCAGAGGACCCCATGCGGGATGAAGTCAAGGGGTTCCAATTTAATGATCAATCGATACGGCAAGCTTTTGTTAGGTAAGTTTTTGAATATATCTTGAATATATCAAACACCCAATGTTCAGGATATCCAAAGTTCGAGTCCATTCTATGACACTCATGGTCCCAATCAGGAGTACGCGTAGGAATAGATGTTGCACGAAAAATTTCGTTCATCGCGGTAGGGAAGTATGCAGACTTCGATTGCTCTGTTGCAGCTCCGGGTGAAAAGACTGTGGTAGAACGGAGAACCTGGTTCTGCTGTCGCGAGCGCAGGTTTTTCAGTATATAGAGTTAAATCCAACGCGGGCAACGAAGTGATTTCTGAGGCAGACGGAAAAGCGGAAGTTTGCATTTGGCTGTAATATTCAGGCGTGACAACATGGTCATGAATTGCTGATGCTTTTATTTTACAACCCCAAACGTGGATGGGTACTTTGGTACAAGAAATAATTCTGCTGTCCTTTTCATGAAATCCCTTAAGTCTTTCTTGTCGAATTGATATTAGAATATCTTGATGTAGATCTCAACGCCTCCAGTCTGATGGTGCATACGGGAAGTCCTGATCCCTTATAGTTTCTCTATACAAGATTTAAAACATTTAAAATTTTTGACATTCAAAATGCAAAAAAACATGTTTTGGTCAATATCTCAGTCTCGACTTTCGAAACTTACCACAATTCATCAAAGGAACAGCAGATGAGTTCTTAACACGGATGAAACCGAGTGTCACTACGCCTCTATTATAACCACCCATCTGCACTCGGTTTCTTACAATATCTCCTAGCACGAGTACATATATTTGGTGTTGAAAATTGCACTTTTTAGGCCGGAGTTGCCATAAAAGGAAGCTATGTACAGCACTACTCATCTTTTTCCAAATGCCCAGTTCCGATTTTCTATTTCATTCGATTTTTGATGGCGAACGACAATGATAACGGTGACAGTGTGCTATCGCCTCTCGCTATTTGCGATTGGGAGCTTGAATATTTTCTAAACCCATCGCGAAGAGTAGAGGTTTGATTTACTTGGTAATTTTTCACCCCGGAATTTTCTCAAAGACCAGAGGCCCAGAAAAAAAAATCTTGGAGTTCATCGGAACTCCGGGCAGATTGAGCGGACTAGGATGACGTAGCTCACGGTCGCGCCTAGCGGGACGCATTTGGGTATTGTGTACGTGTGTCATGTTTAACAGGTGATTCAATTGTGTGCAAGCGCGCCCGCGACGTCACGTCTGCTGAAAAGTTGAGATTCGAATTTTTGTGAATTTCAACATCGAATATCTACTTCCGGATGCGATCAACAATCGAAATTTCCACACAAGTTGACTTCCAAACGATTAAAGAACCCTCAGATATCGCCAAATCGAGAAAATATTTTTTATGCAAATTCACAAATGGCTCGAGGACCTTTTTTGAAAAAAATTGAGTTCATGGGAAGATTTGAAAAGTCGACGATCGGTAAGCATGCATCGGGATTAAAACTCTGGCATCCTCCTACGTAAAACATGTCTAGCGGCCACATAAATTATGTAGTGCTTTAACCCCTCAAAGATCTTGTGGTTGGCCATCACTGTGGCTCTCCTAAATCATTTACCAGCGTTTTCATGAGAAATTTAGAAAAGCCCCCCCGTCCACGAGGAGTCACATGTCCGTATTTCTATTCTTCAAGTTTTTATCGTGTTCTTGCTTCGGACTAGAGTAGAGTTGACGTAACAATAAACCGCTGGCCCGTATATCTCTGTTTATTCAAGCACTCGAATTTTCGAGGTGGTCTTATATAATTTTCGGGTTATCAGCGCTGTTTGCATAAGTCATAGTCGAAATCTAGAAAATTTTTTGTGTAATGTTGATTCGAACAAGTGATACATTATTGACGATTCTCTGTTACAGAAAGGTGTACTCAATTTTGATGCTCCAACTCGCAGTTACCTTAGCATGTGTAGCTTTCTTCACCCTTCACCCTGCAGCCAAACAATATGCTCATCAAAACATAGGACTCGCATTCGTATTTATGATCGTCACAGTTGTTATAATCATCGCCATGGCTTGCTGCACGAATGTGCGTCGCACTGCGCCGATGAATTACATCTTTTTATCCATCTTCACTATAGCAGAATCGCTTCTATTGGGCTTCGTTTCGAGTATCCACAAAGAGGAATATGTAAGTAAATGATTAAAATATTGAAAGCATTCGATTGAGTTTCCTGCGCTTAATGCCCAGGTATCTCTTTTAAAGTGAAGATGTTATTGTGTGGATCAATCGCCCCGGATAGCCGAGTTGGTTGAGGCATCCGTCTGGTAAGCAGGAGATCGTGAGTTCAAATTTCACCTGGGGAAGAATTTTTTCATCTGTGTCTCTCTTTCCAAAAAATGCTCTGCAAAACCTGTGTAATTATTGACGGGACTCAGATACATTGAAAAGTCGAATGCAATTCGACTAAAAATTAATTGCTCGTCCAATCCACGCAATAGCATCTTCACTTTAAAAGCAAAATATCACGAGCACAAGCAAGATTTCAAATTCAAATGGCCGAGGTATCTCGTTAAAACTGAAAGTCGTCCATATGCACAAGGGCGAGATATCTCGTCGTCACATATTTAGCCAGAACTTTTGATTGAAACATCTATTCGGTGATCGTATTATCGCAAATTGGAGATGAGGTTCTGCTCTTTAAATTAGCCTTGATTAGATTGCCTAAAATTGGCACACTAATGAAGAAATCGCGATTACAAAATTGACAAAATTGATCTGTTATTCATTTTCTGCGTCATATATTTTTGACTGCAAATCAAAATTCAAAAAATTTTAAGAACAAGCCGGAAATGGCTTTCTGAAGGTCCATTTTGAGATCCGTGAGTCTGAATCCGACGATAAAATTTGAAATTCAAAATGCTTGATTTAGTATGGCTGTTCTCAGCGATGCTTCATTAAATAAATCTCGGTTTCTAGGTCATATTAATTATGACAAGACTCGGAATCGGACAATTCTCATATTGGATTCGTATAAACCGACCCCAAAAACATTAGAGTAGTGGTTTTTCATGCCTCTAGGGAAGAACGTATGAATTTCGAGACGGAAAGATCTATGAATTACTTACGTGAATGTTATGCGTAATGTTGTAAAACCGATACATGAGTTCGATCTCAGATTAGAAAAAACCTTGTAGAGCGTGAAAAAACTAAGAGACTCCCGTTTGGATCGAGCCGTAAAAGCGCGATAAGTCCGAATTTTACCAAAAGCCATCTGTATGGACCCGGTACGTGGCGCTTGGAGATGAGGACCCTCGATCGAGGATAACTAGAGACTCTTTTTTGTCTAATGATCTCAGATTATCGCCAAATTATCACTGACTTTTCGCAATTGAATGGATTCTTACCCTCTTAAAATCTTAATGTACGTCTCTAGTTCTAATTTAGTCTAAAGTGTAATATAGTGTGAAATGAAATCCATGGAAGTAGCCCACCCCATACAACTTTTTCTTGTGTCCGTGATTTATCCTAAGGAATACTCACACCGGATCACTGCTGGTAATCTGATTCGATTATTGTCTTTTTTGCCATGAAATTCAGGCATTGATGTTTGAAATTACAGGTATTAGCAGCTGTTGGCATCACCTTCGTCATCGTGGTTTCTTTGACACTGTTCGCATTCCAAACTAAGTACGACTTCACCGGAGCGGGAACTTATTTGTTTATTGCTGTCATAGTATTGATGTTTGCTGGAATACTCATGATGTTTTTCCCATCCAAAACTGGAACATTGATTCTAAGTTCTTTTGGAGCATTGTTATTCTCTTTCTATCTAGTGTATGATACACAAATGATGCTTGGTGGAAATCACAAGTATTCATTGTCTCCTGAAGAGTACATCTTTGCCGCCTTGAATTTGTACATGGACATCATCAACATTTTCATCTACATTCTGAGCATACTCGACACAGCCAATCGGGACTAAACCCCACGATTCAAGACGAAAACTTAACGATTCCTTTGTGAAAATGAATCGTTCTTGCTTTGCATCTGAATAAATTGATTGAAGCAATCTGTTGAGAGAATATTTTCTATCGAGTCAATCAAAGGATTCTTTAACAGTTTCTGTCGTTTTTCTGACGCAATTGAAAAATCTTGAAATTCCGTATGGATGTGTGCGAATTCTTCTTTCCATAGCAGGGATCACCTCTACGAACGCTTTTTTTCTCTTCATCGCGTATGTATATATTCATAACATGGGCTGGACTTCTTTCAAGTATTTAAAAATATAATTGTTCATGTCAAATTAACATTGATGTTCTTTTCTTCAAAAAGACAAGTTCTTCAGATCCGTAAATTGATATTTTCTCTAACCCTGCTTTCATTGTTTTTCAGACAACTTTGAAGATTATATAACTATAATGTATTAAGAAAATGTGTATCTTGAAGCATCTTCCTATGCACCTTGGTGACAGCTTTCATAAAGTCTGATATGTATTCGAGAATAATGAGTCAGCTCTATGTTTTCAAACAATTTCTTCCATGTTTTTCCACTATTGATCACCCACTAAAATGATGGAACATTTTTTGAGTTAAACTAGTCTTGCTCATACTAGTAAGGTACCAGCTTTGATACTTAGATTTTGTAATGGTATTCCACTTTAGGAGGAATTTATACATATTACAATTCATCAACCAAAACAAAGAATCAGAAATTTTCATTTCTACGTGTTGTATGTACAACGATCATTTGTATGTTCTAAGAACTGATGAAGCAAAATGTTCATACAACCTGGAGATGCTTAATTGCGGTTTTACTGAATATTTTATTGTTTGTTCTCTCAAGGCATTGATCATGACTTCTCTTGATCAAAGATCATTGATACACATTCTGTCCGTGCAAAAAGACCTCCATAAGGAGACCATTTGTGTCCATCTAAAAGGCTGCGACTGCAGGAAGGTCCAACAAATGAATATTGATTTCCCAATCAACATCGAAACTTTCATCCTCATGATAGTGAGAAAATGAATGTGATTTCACATTTAGTCTATTGCAATGAAAGCTGTCATTCCTGACAACGAGGGAATATCAATGTAAAATATGTTACTGTTCCTAAATAATGACGTTTGTCTCATTCTTGCCATCATGCATTGTTATGATACGCATCTGTAATCAATATTTTTCACAGTTGATGTTTAAATTAAGATTATACTATTCATCAATGTATGATATGTGAAACATGTTGTCACACATGTAACTGTGGCTCTTTTGAATGCGTATTGTATATTTTATGAGTTTGAAACACGTTTTTCAAATGTACGTGATGATTACGCCCGTTTTCTTGTACGTTTTGTTCACATTACCCTCGTATTTTAGTATCATTTTATTAAAAAATGAAAATAGAATGATATCGTGTCACTTCTTTCATTTCCGAGTACCTCAGCGAGCCGAAACGATTAAAATAATTATGGTTTTAGCATTAATCAGTAAGTTCTAAGTCTTGAGAAGAAGTTTTTAGCGCATTGCGTGGACAGGGCAAAATGCTATCCAAAGTGATTCAGCATGGAATGAGAACTGGCACTTTCTATGCGCTTTGTTGCAATACACTCATTTTGACCCTTCAGCCTAAAATCAATATTTCTGGTGCCTTTGGGACAAAAAATATGTCGCCCCGGCAGGGCTCGCACGACCATCGCGGGCTCGGGGGTGTTGGTTTCCCTCGATTTGCTCGGGAACCCATTGATTCGACGTGGGGTGATATATGCTATTTTCTCCTCAAGACGCAAAGTGCGAATGTTTCAATTCATAACAACCAAAAAATAGTTTTCAGTCAAAATATATTTTTGATGGCCTCGAAGAGGAATTAAATTATGCACCGTATAATGCTATCAAGTAGAACCATTTTGTCAGAAAAACTTTTTTTTGTATTTTTCAGAAACATGTTCTTTGTATTCTTTCTTTTTTCAATAAAATAATGATACTAAGATAAACAAATGATTGGACTAAGAGATAATGAACTTTATTATGCTCGTTCCATGACAGATCAATTTCGATGAAAATGCTATCAAATTCGATAGTTCAGAATACAAAAAGTAATTTCATATGAAAACTATGCATTTCCGACAATTAGGACGGCTCCGACCAAAACGATATAATTTCATTTATGATTTTTAGAAAACCAAATGGGCTATCCATTGACGTAACTTTGTTAAAATTACTCCAAAGTGATTACCAGCCTGAGTAGCGCCCAAAAAACTAACTCAGTTTGCCAAAAAGCCGAAATGTAATTATACCGTTCTGGTCCGGAGCCGTCCAATTGACTGTCGGTTCATAGTATATTGCATTGTATCGCTAAGAGTGCATAGAGATGGGACTTTCGCCCTCGAATATCCACGGATCTCTTGAATCACAATATAGATTGGATACCTTTGACCATTTGAATCCGCACACACACGCACACACACACATACGCCATATCTGTGGATTTGGATCCGAACCAAGAAACCGGATCCGCGGATAGTGGAAAAATTATTTTCCAAGAGGAAGTTTCGAATCCATCATATTTTCCAAGGATCCGCGGATATGTGGATCTGCAGAACTCCCAGCCCTATAGTATGTACATATTACATACGTATCACATTCGAGCTGAGTACATCAAAGACGGAAATGAGTATGAGATGTATATATTATCCGCGATACAAATCACGCACGTTTCAATTCTATAAACTTGAATTTGAAACAAGAAGCTCACGCTTGACCATCATTAAGTCAAGTACATACATACACCGACTATCAAGCGACATACCTCATGAAGCAATGGAACAATTTTCTGAATATCAATTCAATCTCACCAATTCGTTATATTCCATCTTTGATACTAAACAGTTGGTATTCTTAAAATTTGGCAGGTAAATACTACAGGTAATCAATTACTATTCTTCAGTTAAACCAAGTATGCATATTATAGTCAAACGTTTTGAAGATAATAAAATGTACGTACATACTTGACATGAAAAATAATGTTTTCTTAAAGATATAATCTCACTCAACAGTAGGTCCATTATTACTCGGGTCGCTTAAGATCGAGTGGTCCGTGAGTTAAATACAATTTTAAACTGAACTATTAATTTGGTTATGGTGGAGATCACGGTGAGTGAGGACCGACGTAAGCTCACAACTCGTAGAAAAGCGTGACAAATTAACCATAGTTGCGGTCAGTACTTGAATATACCTATCTAAAAAGGTAATTCAAATTTGAAAAGATACGGAACAAATGTTCTGTTATGAAAATTATTCATCATCAATTCGAGGCATTTCAAAAAACGAATGCGCTCGAGTTAGAAATGTGTAAATTCGTAATTTTTGCCAAACACATCCGTTCACATTTATCATCTTTTATGATTTATATTACGTTTGTAAAATTGATATAAAAGCGTACTATCATCATGTGAAATTACAATTACATCTCGAAATATTCGTGACAAATAGTATCAATTACTTTCAATAAGTCAGAGGTTCACAGTCTTGATTCAACAGTTTCATGTTAACAGTAACGGAAAAGTAATGAATGGTTCACAGAAGCCCCAGCAAGCAACGATTAAAAACATTTAGAAAAATAACCCAGAATTATCGTTACGACTTATTTAGGTTGTACAGTGCCCATTTTTGAGCTTTGACAATCTGGGCTCTGACAGGCCTCCAAATCATAGAAAAAAACGTAGTAAGAGATGAAAGGCTCGACAAAACGAGACGCAGCACAATATGAATATATAATCTTTGCTTTTCGGAGTTGAGTTCTTCTCCTGAAAAAAAGACAGCTGTATTTAACAGCAACGGCTAGGGCTCCGCACCTCGCTCTTATCAACAGTTACTCGGTCTGGAGCATCTTCTGCTTCTTTGCCATGACTCTTATCAAGTATGGCTTCTGCTAAATCTCGAAAAGCTCTTTCGATGTTGATATTGGCTTTGGCAGAAGTCTCCATGAACCGGATGCCATGTTCTCGTGCAATCTGAAAAGGATTAAGAATAAATAAAAACTAAACAAAATCATTCAATGAATGGTTTCCAAACTTCCAAGTTGTTTCAAGTTCCAATACCCGGATTTTGGTATATTGCATGCATTTTAAAATAAAATGTTATGTTAGATGTGAGGAACGTTATCTCTGATGTAAATATTGAAAAAGAATATGAATCAGAGATCCAGAGCCCCATGATACAACTAGTAAAATGGAGCCATCTATGTTGAGAATCCATTCCTATTTTCCTTAGGTATAATCGCAATTTTTTTCTCAAGGTCTTGCTTTATTTTGCAAACCCTTCATTTGACCCAATGGGAAATGGTATCGAAGAAGAACAGGAGTTAGTTCAATGCCATAATTATAGATTACCCATGTTCAGTGTGTGTGGATGTACACACAGAGATACTTGTCAAGTTATTTCCAGTCAACTCCAGAAACATTTTGATTTATGTCAAAGAAAGGAATGACAAACATTGTTAATGAGCATTTTGATTTAAATCAAAAGAGTTATCACTGAAAATGAAAAACTTTTTTTTCGCTAAGAGCACGGCTCAGACATGCCGATTCATCACCGATCTTGTAAAATTTGAAGTATGTAACAGATGGATTTGAATCCCGTGAACTCTTTTCATCATCTCTTCATAACAGTTAGATATTTTCAAAACCAATGTGAGAGTATTCCTCACAACTGTAATTCAAAATGAACTTATAATTCACTGAAAGTAACCTAGGTGATATGAGCAACTTGAGTAGCTTGATTCATTTGGAGAACTTGTGTGACTCTGAGCTAATCCTACATTGCATTACAATTAATGTACTTACTGCTTCTCCTCTTTCAGTGCTGACTTCGCGCCTGTCTTCCATATCACTTTTATTCCCCAAGATCATTTTTTCGACATTTTCATTGGCATGCTGTGAGATAAGAAGAACCTCTTTATCCCATCGTGATTTGGTTACATACACCCAAAGATGATATTCAACATACCTCATCGATATTCCTCAACCAATTCACAATATTTTCAAAAGTTTTCTCATTAGTTATATCATACACCAACATAATACCCATTGCACCTCTGTAGTAAGATGTAGTGATGGTGTGAAATCTCTCTTGTCCTGCTGTATCCCTGCAAGAAAAATGTATTTAAATAATGAAATGAGTCAAATTTTAGAGGAAGCACTCAACACAAAAAACATGATTGTACTCACCAAATTTGAAGTTTGATTTTTTTCCCTCTCAATTCTACGGTTTTTATTTTGAAATCTATTCCTATAAAGGCAGTAAAAATCATCAAGAGTAGAAAGAATTGATGAAAATTTGGAAATAAAGATAATGAAAGAATGGTCTACTTTATCAATGATCTCAACAAAAATAGAAGAATACGTTCCCACAGATAGAGTCAAATTTATGCCTCTAATCTCCTCACAGTAGATAACTTCTACAATCTCTTGCTGGAGAGGGTCACGGTAGAAAATGCAGACATTCTCATAGTTGATAATAGCGTAGGTCTTGACTCATGATTCATAACAATATTCTCATGAAAGCTTGGAGAGCCAGTTTTTTCCACAACTAGGAATTGGAATCATTGAGAGGCCTTTGTTTAGTGTAAAAGGCAACAACATCTGTGACTCAATCATTCGGACTCAGAGTCTAACAGAACAATTCAACGTATAGCATAAATAGACATCGGTGCTCGCCCCTCGTAGAAATCTGGCTTGGGGATACCCGGGACCGGGCTCGAGAGTCTGAGAAATCGAGAGAAGTGAACCATTGGAAGCAGAAAGAGCTGGTATGTTGATTAGACGTGCCCGATCGAGCGACGTGCCAGTTAAAAATAAAACTGGCGATGTTGTGCGTGTACTGGTGAGCATAAGAAAATCCGGACAATCTCACCTATGGTGGAGATGAAGGTCGTGGAGAACGCGTCGTCGGAAAAGCGGAATAGGATGCACGTCTTGCCGACGCCACTGTCACCAATCAGCAGCAATTTGAAAAGCAGATCGTACGTCTTCTTCGCCATTATTCCGTTTTGGAGTTTGTGGCGAAAAACCACGAGGGATAATTGCGAAGAAACGCTACACTCTTTTCTCAAGCTTCTCAAACACTGACCAACTGAGCTCTGACGGATTCACGGATGTGTCATTTGCGCCGTAATTTTGCCTTAGCAGAAACCACGCAGAAACTGACGGAGGCGGATTCTGTAAACTTGGCAGCTGATTTGTTCTAATCATTAAAACAAAGATTGATTATAGCAAGGAATTAATTGCTCTGATTGATGATATGATTTTTGAAGTTTGTTCAATCTGTTAACATGAGATAATCGACTCCAAAAATGGGATCTAACCCGTCACTTCGAACTGCTGTAGTTCGTGAAACGTTTTCTTCAAACAAAAGTTGTATTGAATCAAATTGAAGCTCTACGTTTGCTCAATTCCATTTCTACATCAAAATATGACATAAATGTAATAGAGAGATAGCTCCTCAGATTAAAATTCTTTCGTCACTATGCCGGTAACGTAGGACACCTGCATAGGATAAAGTTTGGGAAAATTTCGAATTCACGTTCGTAGAGGATTGGATTTAGGAGAATCAGTAATTTAGTTCAAGGTATGACACATGAGTCTGAGTATAATGCTGAGCCAGCTCTGGTCCGGTTGGGCCCGGCGTAAGGCTACAAAATCCCACCTTTGGCACGAGTAAACACGCCCCTACAGTTTTTTCAATCAGGCAGGCAGTTGGAACAATTAAAAAGTTTTATTGAAATCAGTAGTTCATCCTCATGAATAAGCTAGCCAGATCCACGACAGGAGTAGCGTGCATCGGTGCGTTTCAGTATTTTTGCAGCGCTGTCACGACGAATGTCACAATCAACATCTTCCTTCTTTCAACTCTCCGACTGCATCGTTCGAATATATCTACTCACCATCCCATAATTTTTTGCAAATTTGTGCTATGGTCCCTGACGGCTTCGTAAAATTCAACTGATTCCGACTAATCATGAGTAACAGATTGGAACTTACCATTTGCAGTCAGATCGTGGGTCGAAATCCAAAACTTTTTCACTTTTAATCCAAAATTGTCTTGCGCAGGCTACATTTTTAAGCCAATTAATTTTGATGTTAGTAAATATGACCCATTGTCATAGGTCCTGACTCCTAGGCGATTGCAGACCTTGGCTCTGGATTTATTTGATTGGACTCGGACGTAATATGCGATAGAGTTATTAACTCGACGTGTCCATATCGGGCCCATGAGCAAAAAACGAGTTATTATACTAATTGGCTTAAATTTACCTTGTTTGTCCAACGTGAGTACCTATAGGGAGGAGGGTGAATGAGCTGTAACAAAACAATGGTAGAATAAAGCCCTATCATCGAGCGCGAGGGCATTGATGAGGCTTTTGGCGGTAGATGAGGGATTTTTGAGATGGTGACACTCGATGCGATGATGTTGTGAGTGCTCATGCAAGGCGCGAGTACTTTATATTTCTTATGAATTATGATGTCAACTGGTGATTATTATTGTTCGAGCGTGATTTGAATACGGCGCGGGGGTCTTATCTTATTCGCACAGATATTTACCTTATCTACTTCACCATTATTGCCCTCATGTCGATAAAACAGGTCCTGTGTTTATGTTTACAACCTCACAATAAGCCGGATTCTTGATGATTTTTCGATGTGAGTTTGCACTGAATAATAATCTCGTGAACAAATTCTGCAAGGCTACCGTGCTAAAAATCCAACTGATCATCAATGTCTATGTTGCATATTGAATGGTAAGTTGAATCAGCGAGAATCGGATTCGAGGGGTTACAGTGCCTTCTAAAAGTTGTTTTTGAGGAGTCTTGTCTTTTAACTAAAGCTCAAGTTTTCGATTTCGACCAGCATCAATGATGGTCTGAGAGTTTTCGTACATGTGATCTTATACTAGGAGTTCTCTTGATTGATTTCGTGCTTCAGCTTCAATCACATAATACATTATTGATCCAGATCTTTCAATCATAGATGAGGCAATTTCACTGTTCAAGTATAGTGTGGCACCAATTTATTAGGAAGGATGGATGACATAGTGATTTTGAGTGGCAGTTCAGATGAAGCAGAACATGATGGGAAAATAAATCTTGTGCAAGACAGCCATTCCAGGCCAAATAAAAATGGTGCTGGGAATGACACAGAAAGTGATTCTGATGTTCCTCGAATGAATTTGGAAGACAGGATCAAGTTGAAGTATGGCGACTCTAAAAGTGAATCTGAAAGTTCCCAAGACTCAGATTATCAGTCTCAAGATGTTCCTGGATATCACTATGAAAAATACAAAAAATTGCAGTCAAAAGCAAAATCTTCTCGAGCACAGGTAGAAGTGTCATCCGATGACAGTGACGGATTTGGAACAAAAAAAAGAAAAAAACCAGGTAGACTTTGTTTCTTGACTCAAGCCGATTTGGGAGAATAATGATCTACTTTTGTCCAGCTAAAATCTACATTGTTTATTCCTTTTTCAACTGTCATTGCTCTCTAGATTTATCAAATCTCATGAATTCTCTCATATTCTGCAAGAAATGGTGGGAGAAAAGCTCGTTGTGAAATCTTTACGAACACAGAAACTGCACATGGAAAAGTGGCATGAACCTAGTCAACACATGTGATCTTTTTTTCTAATAGAGCTCGACTCACTCAATACGGTGGCACAGGTCGTTTCATTTGATTAATTTGACTACCTGAGACATCAACTTTCAAAGACTCAAAACGTCACCCACCACCACGCCACTTGGAATGCTTGGAGCTCCGTGAATACTCCATACAGGATCGCGTACCTTGGCTCAAATTGGAGCCCTGAGTTTGACCAGTTCAGCCAACGCATCAGAATTTATGATTAATATCGCGAAATCACCTAATTGAGCGGATCAAAGTTCACATGTATAAGGTATGTCAGGTTTGGGCTTGGGAAGGGAGAAGCGATCGCGCGCAGCAAATTGCGGATGAAGGAGAGCTTCGGCTTCGCGAAACAATCAGATTTTCGCGAGTGATCTATTGTTTTTTTCAATGCATTTACCGGACTGGTGAAATTCAGGTCTTTAATTTGAACCAAAGTAGGCGATCCTGGATGGAATATTCACAAAACTATGAGCATTCCAGTGGCGTGGTGGTGAGGGGAGGGGGGGACGACTTTTCGACACTTTGAGGATTAATGTCTCAAATAGTCAAATTGGTCAAATTCAACGGATTGTGTCATCAGGTAGAGTGAGTTGAGCTTTATCAAACTAAAGTACCATCTCAAATTCGTTAGCCAGGTTCATAGCACCGTATAGGAGAATTTATTTCAATTTCTAAAAAGCTAATTTTACCAACGTTGTTTTTGTGATGATCATAACAAAGTTGAAATTACTTAGGTAAAACAAAAAAAGCTGAGGATAAAGCCAAATCTAGAGAGGCTCAAGAGGAAGCAAAAAGAAAGCGTTTAGAAGAGCGTGAGCGCAAAAACGAAGAAAAAAGAAGGCGACAAGAAGAGCGCGAACAGAAGAAGAAAGAAAAGCAAGAAGAAGCTGCCAAACAAAAAGCATTGAAACAGTTGAACTCGAAAAATAGATTTGATATAAATCCCGAGCAGAGCATGAAATATATGAAAGTTATTTTTGATGAATCATTTAAAGACTCAGACTTTTTTGACGATTTGTCGAAAGCTCTTGATGGGTCAGAGGTACAATACATTGTAGAATCTCAGTTGATACCCCAAAGTATAACATGGTTGAGGAGAGTAGAAGATAACTATATTAATGAGAAACACGAAGTGTGTTCTAAGACTAGATCAGAAGATGAAAAACAGATACTTGTGATTTGGAATCACGAAGAAACATTGAAACGTATTTCCAATAATACTTTTATAGCTGCAGTTGGAAATATCAAATCGTTAGTACCTAACAAAAGCTTGACTTTAGTGATTTATAACATAGAGCACTACTTCAAATATCATAAAAATGTGAAAGATCGCGCAGTTCGAGATGAAATTGCATCTGGACCAGGTAATTTGGACACTATTTTCATGAACTAAGAACCAACCTTTTTTACGAGGTCACAAAGTCACGAGATAATCTTGAATCATACAGGTAACGAAAACCCGAAGAAAACAAGATCAAAAGCTGAAAAAATGTTGTCAGCCTTACCAGTAGTATCCAGGACGAAATTCGATGAATGTTTAGTTGAGATACAGTTGATGTACAATGTAACTTGTAGATTAATTGAAAATCAACCCGAAATGGTCTTATTGATTCATCAGTATACGAAATCGTTAGCTCAATTACCCTCAAAATTAGAAAAAAGGCAAGAGCTTTCAAAAATTGATTGGTATGTAACTTCTGACAACAGAGATACTGTGAAAGTTGACTCTGATGGAAACGGTTTGAAACGGTTATGGCAGCAACAGTTATGTCAGTTCTCTCTCGCAAGTTTGGAAATTGCTGAAGCAATTTCATCTGTATACAAGAGTCCGGTAAATCTTATGGACGTTAGTCTCTTTCCACATCCTCTTACCACGTCATTTATTGAGCAATAGTCACCAAATAAATATCAAATTTTCAATCTCACAGGCTTATAAAAATTGTAACCCATCTGAAGGAGAATCGTTATTAAAAGATATTCCAGTAAGTTGCTTTATTTGTAATTGATCCTGTGATATATTCAAACACCTAAAAATACTCAATTATCCCCCGATTTTATTGATGAATTCACTTTGTTTTATAATCCAGATAAGAAGAGCGGCAGGCCCTATTACGTCAACCCGAAAAATTGGTCCTGAGTTGAGCAAACGAATTTTCATCATGTTTTCTTCTGATGATGGCGATGCATGTCTCAATAACTAATCAAGACACGTGTATCAGATGGTCAAGTTTGTAAATACCCAATCCCATCATTTGAATGATAACCCTCTTTACATGAAAATTATATTTACATAGTTTGAATTTGTGCCGTGATAGCGTAAGGTTGATTTATATGATGAATAAGATTGATATGTACTTGGAGATTAATGCTCTACTGCTGATTTAGCTTGCAAAAAACTGATCTTTCATCTCCCAGAAAATAACGAAAAATTTAAATAAATCAGTTCTTGCATTCTTTTTCAAACAGCTGCTGAAAAAACAATCATTTCAGGGTTGCTTGTTCAGATTACCATGAATCATGCGATTGGAAGTGATGATTTCATGAAAGATAAGTATCAATAGATTGATCGGAACAGGATTCCAACAGTTTCTTAAATAATAAATAAACTACTGTAGATAGTTTGCATCATACGTAACAACGGACGGTCTTCTTATTAGATACAGAGACTCTAATTAGTTCAAGATGCAAGAGGTGAAAATTTTTCGTAATAATTCTATTGATGGAAAAATATGTGAAATCGCTGATGACGGTTCACTCGCCAGACACGGATTCTGTTCAGATCGACACTGTGATTTCAATTCGACGACTCGCTTAATCTTCCGCGAAGCCCATAGAAGATGTATAAAGCCTCAATCTTTTGATCAGTTTTCTCGTTTATTTAACAAGATCCATCTGGCAACATGCTATCGATAGCTCACAACCTCTACTTGATCGTCGCAATTTTTCGGCAAACTGGCCACGTTTTAGTAAAAATGAAGATGTCACTTAATCAATTTTCTCCTCCCAAATGGTCGCCAACCTGACTTGACGTTCTGCCGTATAATTTGTTACACATTAAATAAATTAATACAGTTGAAATTACTCGACCCTCTCATCTTTGGTTCAAGTATAGAACATCTTTAAATTTTTATGATAGGTAAGAGATGATTGAATATTCACGTACTCTAAGAGAATGTTTTATTTTGATCTAGATTCAAGGATGGACACCTGCTTGCGAGAAGCGTGACTTTTAATGAGTACATCTAATCTTTGTGATATTCAAACCAAGAGGCCCAGTTGGGAAACAGTACAATGAAAAATTCTTTGCTGATCTTAGTAGGAGAACAAAATCAAAGTAGATCCCTTGGATTACATTCATTGTCGCCTCTTTTTTATAACACGATAGAATCTGTATGTGGCGCACCTCCATTACAGTCTAAACCGACCGAAAACGATAGATGATTAAATTATGGAGGTTTATTTAGAAGCAAAACAGTACGTTTGGTTCGTAGAGGAATTTCCCAAATTAGGCAGATTTCGAACTTACACGGTGCTCAACTCAAAAGGTTTGACAGTCTCGGATAAACAGAAGAACAAGAATCATTAAAAATTACGATACGATTTATTGTTGCTGCTGAGCGAAGCAAGGTAAAAGTCGTTGGTTCTTTTACGGTTTAAATGTGTTACAATCCAGAGTTCGGAAATATACAAACGATGTAATCTATTGTAGAAATGAAACTACTGAAACGAATTTCGCATCAACCTATTCCGCAGGCGATTTAATAATTTGCGATTATAAATTAATCAGTCAGACTACGACGGAAATAGTCATAACGCAAATCTTACGCATTTATAAATACTAGAAATTACTCGTGATAATGATCTGCTGGCACTTATTCTTAGAGATAATTCTGACACACATGGGGACAGATCAAATTCTAGACCTATATAATACAATCCTGAATCCCGTAATGCAGAAAAGCGCACAAAATTCTAAATTACATTTGCCACCTTACGAGTATGTGATCTACAATTCGATTCCGCACACTCGACAATTCTTTCACACCTTCAGAAATGTTCATTATTCACTGAAATATGAAGAAGGTATAATTCACAACTACCGCTCAACAAGATCGTCAGCCTGTTTATCCTCCTTCTTCGTGAAAATGATTTTTGTGTATTTGATTGACGGCGAGTGAGATGATGCATTTTTACTTCGACTCAACACTGTTGCATCTTTACTAGTTCTGTAAGCTGCTCGACTTGACTTGTGAGGTTGGCTCATCGATTCCGATTTCGTTGGATTCGACACAGTTTTCTTATTGATGAATATCAATTGATTTCCCGGAACGAGACCGGGAATATTGGCTGTTGGTGGGGCCTTATTATCCATCGTTGGCAAATTCGATAAGTTGTCAATATTGTTTAAACTCTCATCATTGGCAATGATAATAGGAATGTCCAAAATATTTTCCAGACCATCGCCCAGGTTTTTGTTGAGACTAACGTTGCACTCCTCGGATGTGCCTGTAAGTCCTGAGCGTACCTGTGAAATTTGAAGAATTATCATACTGCTGCATCGAAATAACGTCTCGATACTCGTGCAAACCGTGCACAATCTCGTCAAGTCGTTCAAATATTCACATTCCAGAAATTTTGAAACGATAATTGAAAAAAATAAAATGGAGCTTTTATGGGAGAGTTTGAACCCGATCATGGCTTGTCTCAAATTCGAGTAAGGGAGACTGAAGATATAAGTCTTTTGAAAATTCATATGAACGATTTCGATTCAGACAGTTTAGAACCGAAATTCATTATCTTAATGCAGATACTTTATGAATGACGATTTACAGTATTATTCAGATTTGGTGATTGGACCCCATCTTAATAAAATTCCAAACAGCGATATCTCGTTTCTCATAGGCTGTGAAGAAATTTTGAAAGTAACTTCTCAAGATCCAAAACAAATGCTTACTTCGAGTTTCCTCATCACTATATATGATTTCTCGGAGACTCTCCGTAGCTGATTCTTATCAAGATGTGCTAAATTACGGGCCGTTGCTTCTTTGTGAAGTTACCGATGATTTTCCCTTGAGTGAGGACGAAACAATTATGGAGAAGTCATCCGGTAAACGATCCTGAAGAAAGCATCTCATTGAATGAAATAATAGTATGCGCTTCTATTTTTGGGTAATTTTTTCTGCTTCGTAAGATAGAACGTGCAAGCTCTGAAACCGAGGGAAATCACTTTTCTTCCGGATTAGTGCCAGATCTGGTGGAAAATTATGAATTTCCCAATTTTGATAGAAATACACGTCATTAACAACGACTGGAAATAGATGCAAATAACATTTTTAATCGTCTTTTCTGGGAAAGTGTCATTCTAGCACAGGTCTCGGACTTTCTTTCCCAGTCCAGACGATCAAAAAATAGTGATCGACACTCGGGCGGCATGGCTTCCACATACTCGTGATAATTCCAACCCTAGCTCACGGCTCGGGCCAGAAATTTATCATGCGGAAACCAACTTTCCACCTTCGTACCGAAAACTTTCATTTCCTGCTTTTCAGATGCTTTTTTCAGAATCATCCTCAACTTAATAAGTAGCTAGTGCCTTCATATTGAGATACAAGGGAAGATAAGGTATTCTTTTGTACTACTGAAAATATCTTTCCAGAGTTCCTCCAGTACCTGCGGAAATCAAAACCTTGCTGTTTGGAAACATTGCAATACCTACACTACTTACTTATAAGTAAACAGTACTGTACGTCTTTCGAAGTACGTCTACGTCAAATTTACAAGCTCTCAGCAACCGTCTCTTACAATTCCCAGACCATTTTATCCGTCTCAAGCTTTTTGAATATGATAATTTCCACAGCTTTTGGGCCCAAGAACTTTATTTGCTCGAAATAGATCTATATCAGTGATTTACCCAAAAAACTAAGGTACACAGCATTACCATTGTGTTTTGCTAATAACTTTTGCACGCTTCGACGCATTCAAGTTCTGAAGGGAAAAATTTCAAAAAGGAGTCAAGAATCTATCGACTCATTTCTTGTAAAACTCTTCTTGAGTATTTCTGGTCATCCTAAGAGTTGGAATGATCAAAAGTCGCAAATTCGCTAAAGCTGTTTGTTTAAAACAATTTCTTTATAACTTTTTTTTTCACTCCACGAAGCTGTTATTAAAGGTACTCTTGCCCATTAGAAGACCATCCCGGGTCAAAGCTGTGACGGTATGTGGATACTTATAAAGGGTACGAAAACATCATGTTCGCAATAACGTCCGCTAAAAAACGGTCAAAAGTTTGTATACACCCGAGAATTATCTTTTTTATTTTCATCGCTCGAGTACATGTGTTATAGAGGACTCTATCTGGGATCATTTTGAAGGTCTTTTTGCGTTCTTCAAGATTTTTGTATTTACTTTTTAGATCTCCTGAGCGCACAAGAAGTACCATTTTCCCAACTATTGATCAAAGTACGTGATGTTTTTCTGGTTTTTCCTGACTAGGGCAAAATTCCTGAAGATTTCCCGTTTCTTCTCGAAGTAGACATCCTGAGGGTACCATAATTTTTTTACTCCATCTCAAAAAGTCTGAATTTTAACGATTTTTTAGCAAATTTTTCATCTTCTGCATCTCTGAGGGAGATCATCCTATCGCAGAAAACCTTATAAGACCTGGATTGAGAAGTCAAGAGCTTCAAAATTCATTATTGAAAGTTACATGGCCTTGGTTCGAGGTTTAACTCTTTCTACGAGAGAAGATTTTTGTAAAAAAAAAATTATGACGATTCCAAAATTCATGCGTATTCGAATAAAACCTTAAGTCGTCGTAGTTTTCATCTTGTCTTAGATGCAAGGAATCAGAAAGTTGAGTTATCCTGCCTGAAATATGCCTTTTGTATTTCTGAATTATAGTGGCATCTTTTGACGAAAATCCTCCTTCAGAGAAAGAGCCATATCTCGCATTAGGAACACGCTATGATAACGTTTGAAAATGGATTTTGGAGCTCTTGACCTCTCAATTCAGATCTCAGAAAACTCTTGGGAAGGATGATTTCCCTCAAAGATGCAAACGGTCAAAAATTTGCTAAAAAATCGTTAAAATTGAGACTTTTTGAGATGGAGTAGAGAAATTCTGGTACCTTGAACGGAAAAAATGAATGCAACATCTTAAAAAACGCGAAAAGTTCTTCAAAATGGGCCCAGATAGAGTCCGCAATGAAAATGAAAAAATTAATCCTCGGGTGTGTACAAACTTTTGACGGTGGTGTATAGATCACTCAAAAATGCCATATGTGGCCACTAAGTAGCCAGTTTCAACTTGACTCCTACCGTTATCTTGAAAAACTGATGTATGTCAAGAATTGGTGTGCTCCACATTCACTAAGTACCTTTGATACGAAGTATTCGACTTCACTGAATTAGGCGTTTTGACCCATTTTCACCACTGGAAAATGCCAGAACCTGATAAAACTTTTTGTGAAATAACCCGAAAAAACATTGGTATAGGTTTCCTGTGGTTTCCAGAGGTTTCCGGTGGTATCTTTTCTTTGCTAATTTGAGTTTATAGTTTTTGGCTATATTTGAACTTCTAAAACTCAAAAAAGGGCGTTGCAAGTGGATTTTGTATCTCTTTTGAGTTTTCTCAATAATTGAGATCGGCTGAGCAGCTTGCAAAGTTATGAGCAAAATACGAGGACAGCGTTTCGTTTTTCGATTTTTCGGGGCAATCACTCGGGTAAATCACGTATATAGGCCTGTCTTGAGAAAAAATTTGTTTGTCCCAAAATCTACCGGAATTATCATGTTTTAGCAACAGGAACGGAAAAAATATGTTGGGAATTTCCCAAAAAATGGCCCAAGAAAAGTTGTAATTTTGAGATGAATACACTTCTAACAGGACATGCAAGTATTACATTATACATCCACGTCCTTTCTTGACGATCATCAGAAAATCGAGAAAAAAAATTGTTAGTTACAAAAGATGGTTGAAAATGTTATTTGAAGAGACCCAAGCGAATATTCTGATAAAAAATTTTGGCCAGAAGTTTTGTGATCTAAACATTTACAAAGAGGAGTGAAATCTTCACCAAAGTTAGTAATTGGGTGAATTTGGAAAATAGTAGAGAAAAGATAAATGAAATGACAAGAGCAGGTACTGACAACGACAAGTGTTTCATGCAAGATGCGAGTGTCGATGGCGTGAGGTGTTAGTGGCTGTGAGTTTTCCATGCAATGATAGTACTTATCGTCCAGGATTCTCAAGTAATAAAATTCTTGCTACTTAAAATAATAACCAAACCTTCATCTTGATTCATTTTTCGTCAGACTACCGATGGGTGCTAGTCATTCGTTGAATAAGGAGAGTTTGTACAAGACACGATTCTGATTTTCGTGCAACCGCTGATCATGAGTGATATTAGATCCCTATCGTAAAATATATCGCATTTTCGAGTCAGACGCGATGTTCGTGTAAATACTGTGTGAATCAGTACACGTAATTTGAATCGATCACGTGCGATATCTAGTATCTTCCGAGGACATGCAGCAAGTGATTGTGAGCGTTCTCCATTTTTTTGTTTCGGTCATCTTCATCATCAATCAGTGTCGATAACTAGGTTGATCCAATACGCCTTTTCATGAGCGAGAATGGACTCAATTGCATCAGTATCTTCACTGAACTTCCGCATTGGAGTACTGATTTGAAACTAATGAATTTAAATGCTCTATAAAGTTACGTGCGGATGCGAGTATTATGATTTCGATAAGTTTGCGCGCGTGAACATTGTTGGGCCGAATTCATCATCTCCAATGCAGTGTAACCATTCCAGAGCAAAGCTCGGACGTACGTATACGGAAGCAAAATAAATGCAGGCCGGGAGCGGGTCTATTCGTACACAAGTAACTAGAAAAAGTAAAAAGTAACGAGGTTCGCAACGGGTCGTGCGGCTGTATGGTGCAAGCTTCAAGCGACCCATACCTGGGCAGCAGGCCGGGGCTGAGCTCGCGAGGAGGGCCTGCTTCCGGACGAGCCTTTGGGGGAGGGTATCTTGGCCGCGGCTCGTGCCTTTGGCGGCCTCTTAGAGCTCGGGCTGGCGGCCGGGTTCGTTAGCGAGCTCGAGCTCTTGGAGTTCGGTAACCGGTCCGCTTGGTGCTGGCCACGACTGCCGCTCGAACCGCTCGAGTGCTTCCTGCTCGCGGAGGAAGCTGTAGCTGATGCGGCGCCGCCGCCGCCGACGAGGACCTGTTGGTCACCGCTGCAGTGACCGCCAGCCGCAGCGACTACAATTCAAACACACGAGCTTCTCTGTACAACACCAACACGCCTCATGCCCATCGCACACCCTGATTTTTTTTTTT
>JAPYYZ010000271.1:0-22570 GCA_030522705.1 Eretmocerus eremicus | reverse complement strand
CAAAAAGTGTAATTTTCCATTCAAATTTCAAAACAAGATGCTCGTTGCGGCACGGTTAAATCATCCGCTAGGGGTCGGGAAAAAGTTTGTTTCATGTTTCTTTGGCATAAAGAAGGTATTAAGAGGGGGGGAGGAAGGATCAGAGAAGTTTGGGAAATAAGGGACACCCTAATGTGTAGTCCCTATGCGTCTACTGAAAGTCAGTAGGAATAAAGTTTGGGGTGAAAAACTCCTACTCGCCAAGTTATGCATTTTTGGAAAATGAAAAAAGTCGACGGCAGAATCATGTACTGCCTTCATTTTTGGTCTGATAAATTTGACCAAATTATCGTCAGGAATCACAATTTTGCTGTTTAAAATGTTATAAACAATCGAATGGAGTGACGATGACTTATATAGTCTATCCTGCTAGTATAGTGAGTGCACGAAAGTGCAACGTTTCGGTCGTTCGAGTACGACCCCTTTTCAGGCTAAAACTCGGAATAAATACGTATTTTAGCTAGAGCAAAAAGGTGGTTAATATAATTAAAAAATCAAGCATCCTGCAATAGGATCACCAGTATCGTAGTTAAGATAATATTCGGTCCAAGAAAAGAGGAAGACGGACTGACTCAGCCATCACACTTTCAATTGAGAGCCGGTTCCATTCCCTTCAAAACGTGATCTTTTGAATGTCGATTGATTAAGTTGAGCCGGAGATGCACGCACCTGTCACGCCCCACAGCCTTTTCGAGGCTCACAAATTTGGTACTAGGGATCCTTCTTTATCTTGTAACAGCGATATCTCCGGTTCTACTGCATCAAAATTTAGCTTGGCACATTGAAACGAGAATCCTATTAGCTATCAATACAAAGTATTGTCAAAGCTGTATTGACCTCGCGTACGCTTAGAAAACTTCATTTACTGAATCGCAAAGTGCTTTTAAAAATGTTTCACCCCTGTTTTGACCATCTTCATAGCAGGAATGGGCCCAGAACAATGTTATTTGCGTATCAACTGTTTTGGTTGATAACACGAATCAAGTTGGGGATCTCTGACTACCAGTTTTGGGTGAATGAAATTGGGTCAATGTGGGAGCGGGGAGTGGGCGAAAAATTCTCCACCAGCAGTGATTTGATTTTCACATCGCCTTCCGAATGTTTTTTGAAAAGTCGAAAGAGGTCGAGGTGGTCAGAAGTTATGGGCAAAATACGAGGGGAAAGTCTTTACTTCCGATTGTCTCATAAAATCACTAACATGAAGCTCAGATGGGCCAAACTTTTTTTTAGCAGAATGCTCCTTCAGAGCAATGTCATTTATAATAACTTCTTCTTCACCAGAGCATGACTAAAGTCCATGTTTTTCTCCTGACCCTCGAAGCGGGGGTGACACGTATTTTCGTCCCCTTATAGTGAAAAATAAAATATGCAACTGGGAAATGAAATGGACCACTCTCCCCTGGGTTCTTGTCGTCCTAATTAAGAACAGAAATTGCTCGAGCTCTTCATTTGAGTGTTTCTCTACTAAGATCTAGTGGAGATGTTTCAACTGGAGTAGTTTACCCTGGTGTAAACATGATAGCGTGCTGGGAGGGCGGATCAACTGTGATGGGTTCAAAGAAATCATGTGCAAGGTACGTATGCTTCTGTTTGTTCCATATATATGCGAGGAATAGAAATACTATCTTGAACAATTCAGGTTCTTTTGACGATTGGTTCATTTGGAAGTTGTCCATTCCTTCTCCTTATATATGGAGTGGCATCAATGGTATGTATTTATCACTCGGCTGAAATTTGTATTGAGAACATACTCGAGCCCATTCAGCTTCAGTGTACCCATTCCTGAAAAAGAACAAATTTTTTTGAATCGTCAAAGGATCCTCTCATATTTCTGAAATTTTTTATTGTTTCACTATGAGTCACGTATAAGAGATTTTGATTTCTGATCACATCAGAAAAAATCCCTATTTTTTTCTTATCTGGGATGATTTCATATGAACAGTCTTATCCGAGCTGTGATAAGGAGCGAACGTGTCAAAAATTTGCTCCGTATTTCAGGTTGAATGAGTATTAATCTGGAGTGCCAATCGTCACATTACCAGAAAATTTGAAGCCGTAATTACACGCCCCAAAGGAAATCCACCGGACCGGAGAACCGACTTTGCCGAAGAATCGACCGAGCAATCAGGGCGTCTTGATATGGGATAGCATATTTCGCCATCTCGGTGTAATGATTCACTCAACAACCGGAAACCCCGATTCACATTTATGACAAGATGGGTCAAAATTCTGGGTGTAGAGATGTCAACAATTTTGATCCGAAAAAATTATCAAACAGCGAAGGTTAATATGCTTTCATCTACTCTGGAGAGAATTATCGATCCGAGAGAGAATTTCTGCAATTTCATGGCCCATGTGGATCAAGTGTTCGATCTCCAGTCAAAAAAAGGTGACGGAAATGGAATTCATGAAGTTAGCGCTTAGCGGACAAAGTACTCTCTCCGCATGAATCGGTTCCTTTCGAGATGAAAAATCAGTATTCAGCAACGCGGTATGTCAGTTAACTGATTGGGTCAATGCACGCGCTAACGCAATAACAACAGTTATTAAAGTCCCGGAAACCTATTAATGTCGAATCACATGAGTAGCAAATCATATTTATCCCGAGTCCTGGCCAAACTAGGCAATAATGCAGGCGTTTTGATCGAAGCACCAAGTTTCGTTGCCCCAATTGCTGGCAGAAATCAGCTCTGTCGGGCTGGACGACCAGTGATCCGAATAGAACTTCAGCACATGCTGCCATTCGTGTCAGTGAGAGTCCTTCAACAGAAATATCAGCGTATTATAGCTGATATCTCCTGCCTTTTCAGCACGCAGGTGTCCACTGCATGTATATCACCGACGAGTGTCATGTACCTATATATGCTGCAATATATAGCTCGTGTTACCGCGGCCGACCACGGTGGCAAGGGTGCAAAGCAAAGAGGAGAGCAGAGGAGAGAGCTCACGTGCATAGAATACTTCTTTCGTCGTTCCCGTTGATCTTCTCAGCGGCGATGATTCCGGAGCATCAGAGGTGAATTTTAACAGTTTTTCGGTGCTGCAAGATTTTACAGTTGATTGTAAACTTCAAATTACGGGAGCATCCACGATGCTGCATACATAACCTCAAGTCTGCTCGTGTTGACATCTTGTTGAAAGTGGAAAATGCGCCTCTGATGGAAGAGTGGAGTGATGAGATGTTCAGACAAGACAAATATGATCCAGGGCTCATCCATGGAATATGTGCAAGAACTCAACTCATGCACACATACACTCCCTCAATGATCCCAAACAGACTTGACTTGAGAGATTTTGTGGAAAAATTCTTTGGGTCAAAATCTATCTTGTAGATGATAATGATTACAACATTTTCAGGTTTTAGCTGCCTCAGCTTCCGCTGTCCAATATTATCATCATATCCGATAAACAGAACTGAAGCGAAGAGCAAAAAGATGAAGATGGACTATCGGTGCCAAAGTATGAGTATCTGTTGAAACTGATCAACAGTGAATTTGAAATTTCTATTGCTCCTGGAACAAGATGCACTCATCATGGTCCATCTGTCACTCATTTATATAATGTCACAGTTGACTGCAGGCTGGGAAAGAATTCAGTCTTCATCAGAACTTTGAACTTTTCCTACTCATGGGGAGTAAAAACTGATAGGAATGTCCGAACAATTTGTCTTGCACTTTCTCAGAAGATTGTTTTGTTCCTGTATGGTAATGGCTTGTTTCAGAATATCTATTCCCTCTTCCTATATTCACCTCACTCAAATGGGTAGTATATAGAGAGTTCACTCAAGCTTTTAAGACAATCCATCTCGGGGCTGATAGCAACAATGAATTTGAATTGTCTGAGCGTAAAGTTGGCATTTGAGAGAAGATGTTATGGAGGACTGCTCCAAACCTCACTAGCTTCCTCACTGTGAATCAATAGATGCTCATGGAATTCTGGAAATATTTCACAGACAGGCTAGAATCCATAGAAAAAGTCTATAGAGTTTAGGAATTTCCTCAAGCTAAGTCAAAGAGGTAGGATATCATCTCCTGTTGTTTGTTCATGAATAAATCTGTACAGTCATGATACTCCGAGCACCGTTTAGAAGATGTAACTCATGCTGAAGAATATTCCTTCCGTAATGGAAAATATTTCCTCGAGCTGTCAGTTCCCTTTCGACAGATCAATCGTTATGATGTGGTTGATGTTCCTCACATGGATAAATATTCCCTGTCTGCCAAAGTAACATATTCTACCAAACTATGAAGTTGAGATCCACTTCAGGATTTGAGCAAAGAAACCAAGAATGACCGTCCAATTCTGCTATTTTTAATCAACTACTTCAACGTGCTCGAGATCATGAACTCAACTCATACAAATACACTCCCTCAATGACTCCCGGACAGATTTGACTTGAGAGATTCTGTGAAAGAAGTCTTTGAGTCAAAATCTGGCTTGCGGATGACAATGATGACAATTTTTTCAGGTTCTAGCTGCCTCATCCTGTGCTGTCGAATATCATCATCATACCCAATAAACATAACTGAAGCCAAAAGGGAGTAATTCATCATGAATTATCAGTGCCAAAATATGAGTGTCTCTTGAGACTGATCAAGAGTAAATTTTAAATTCCCATAACTCCTGTGACAAGATGGTCTCATTATGGTCCATCCGTCGTTTATTCACATAATGTTCGAGTTCAGCATTGACCATGCTCAATCCAATTCGGATCGATGCTGTTTATCGGCATCGGAAGGGGACGGTTCGCCAATCTGGTTAAATGCTGCGAATCGGCATCGACCATGCTCGATCCAATCCGCATCAATGCGATCCAATCCGCCTCGATGCCGAGAATCGCCATTGAATCCGGGATACTGGACAATCCAATCCGCCATGATGTTGTTTATAGGCATTGGATAGAGACGGATTGCCAATCCTGTTCAATGCTGCAAATCGACATTGACCGGGAACAATCCGATTCGAATCAATGCTGATTATCGGCATTGTATGGAGACGAATTGCCAATCCTGTTCAATGCTGCATATCGGCATTGACCGGGGACAATCCGATCCGAATCAATGCTGATTATCGGCATCAAATGGGGACAAATTGTCAATCCAGTCCGATGCTGCAAGCTGGCATCAACCATCCTCAAACCAATCCGGATCAATGCTTTCTCCGGCTTTAAATCGGGACGGATTGTGGCTGCGTCCAACAGCAACAACCACAGCCGCTCACTCGGAGGCAAGCTGATAGAGAAATGGGGAGGGATCAAATCCCTGGACAAGGAAGAGAACCAGCTGGTCACGGACATCCAGGTCCACTTCAAGGAGATGAAACACACTCCCAACACAGTGAACAACACACCGAAGGCAGTCAGGGAGGAGCTGTCCGAGCTGATGCTGCCTGTCAAGAGGCTGATAGGCGTCAAAAGGCAGAGCGAGACCTTGCGGAGAGAATTTGGCGCTCAACTGAGGTCCGCTCCTAGTCACATGGGCTCACCACCGCACGCGATCAGTGCTACCTCGGCCCACTTACTTACCAGCGCTGTCATTGCTGTGCCATCGACGAGTGACCACACACCTCCAGAGTGCACTAAAAGGAAGAAGACCTCTCCACCATCAGCGAGCAAAATGGAGAAGAAAAAATCGAGGAGAAAAGACCTCCGAATACGAGTGGGGAGGTCGGATCAGCATACACCCGCCTTCTTCACACCGAGCTCGCAACCAGGGGCGCCCTTTTCGAGGAGAAGTAGCGTGAGGGTTGCGCCAACAGACGACAGCGGAATGGAGTGGGAAATTCACCGGAAATGCGGGAGGCACAAGAACAAGAGACCACCAAAGGAAATAAAGGAGGCCATCGAGGCCAGGCCACGACCCGACAATATCATTGTGAAGACGGGCTCCGCAACATACGCGGAAACTCTGAAGGCAATGAGGGCCGAGGTTGATGGCAATTTGGCTGCCGGCAACTTCAATAAGGTGAGGGAGACAAGATCTGGCGAGTTGCTCATTGAACTCCAGAAAGGGAAGAAGCTAGCCGAAGTCAGAGACGAGATAGCGGATGCTCTCGGCGACGATGCAACGGTTCGAGAGCTACACTAGACGGTGGCACTTGACATCCGGGATATCGACCTCGGAATCACCAGGGAAGAAGTAGCCAAGGCTGTCATGAACGCCTTACCAGATGGCAATGGCGGGGAAGTCGAGGTGGAAGCCTTACGTCCGATCTACAGGTGTACGCAGCTTGCTGTTGTCGTGCTAACGGCGCTGGCAGCCAAGTCGTTGCTGCAAAGCGGCAAAGTCAGGATCGGGTGGGTGAACGCCCGAGTCCGAGAGAGGATCGCAGTACTGCGATGCTTCAACTGTCTTGGTTACAAGCACGTCGCAGCCAACTGCAAACTCGAGGGGAAGCGAAAGTTTTGCTCCGAGTGCGGCAGAGAAGGGCACCTCGCAGCAACATGCACCAGGCCACCGAGGTGCATTCAGTGCGAGAAGCTTGGCGTAGTTTCCGAGCATGCTTCTAGGTTTGCTGGCTGCACCGCCTTCCAGCAAGCTCGAGGCAGTGGGGGACTTGCCTCCCAGGAAAAGAGAGGTAGCAATGGCTAGTTTTCTTCAGGCCAACCCGAACGGGAGCGAATGCGCGTATGACCTACTAGTGTCCGACGCAGCAAAGAAAAACATCGATGTGCTCCTCATCTCCGAGCCGCAAGTGAGCTCAGACTTCGTGGGGGCAACCTATGACTCTAGCAGGAGAGCAGTTGTCCAGATACTGAACAAAAATCTACGGGAGACTGCACCACCCGAGAGCGGACATGGAATCGCGAGGAGAGTTGTCGACGGCGTGGCTATTAATAGCTGCTATCACTCGCCCGACGACCCCATAGAGATCTCCACCCGTGAACTGGACGCCCTTGAAGGGAGCGTAAGACAATGCTCGGGGCCTGCAATCGTCGCTGGGGACTTCAACTCAAAGTCCCTAGCTCGAAGCGGGGGGCTCCACGATCAAAGAGGCTCTCTTGTGAGCGATTTGATGGCTTCTCTGGGGCTAGTCATCGTTAATGAGATTGGTCGCGCGACCTTCCACCGGTTAGGAGCATCGTCAGTACTCGACCTGACAACTGTGAGCCTCCAGTTGGTCCGGCGAGTCACTACTTGGACAGTACACGACACGGAGACACTCAGCAATCATCAGCATATCCAGTCCACCCTCGGAGGCATCGACACGGAGGTACGAGCTCCGCCCCTCACGGGCTGGGAAGTGAAGGAAATGGATAACGAAAAGTTCAAGGAGGCAATCCTTGAGCCTTCGAGCACTTTGACAGAAGATGCCACCCCAAGTGACGTGGTTGACGCGGTCACGAGGATGATCACCGCAGCCTGCGACTTATTCGCGCCTCGCAGGAGACGACCCAGAAGGAGGCGCCAACAAGCATACTGGTAGACTTCGGAAATCGCGGAACTGAGGAAGGACTAACGTGAAACGCAGGCACGCGCAACGCTCAAGGGAGAGAAGGCGTCCCACAGCCGACGCTGACGCAGAAACCTACAGACAAGCAAGAAGGAAGCTCCGGTACGCGCTTTGAAAAGTAAACGAAGATGCTGGTGAGCGCTCTGCGATATGGTCAACGATGACCCGTGGGGCATGCCCTACAGAGTAGTTATGAGCAAGCTGCGCTGGCAGCTCAGCTCCTCGGCACCGACAGATAGGGCTCCTCTCCTGAAGATAGTCGACGCACTGTTCCCGAAGGGGCAGGCTAGAATCACCTTTCCGGACCCAGTGGCGGAGACGATCCCGCCATTCGATGAGACCGAACTCGGGCTCGCAGCAAGGAGATTAAAGAACGGCAAGGCACCGGGGCTGGACGGGATCTCCAACGAGGCCTTGAAGCTTGTCGTAAGTCGAGACCGCTGCTGATCCTCGAGCTCTTCAACAGATGTCTCATGTCGGGATCGTTCTCCAGGCAATGGAAGCGCCAGAGGCTTGTCCTCATACCAAAAGAAAAGGGCTGAGATCCCAAGGCAGCCTCGTCGAATAGACCCCTGGGTATGCTCGAGAACCTGGGGAAGTTCTACGCAAGGATGATACTAATCCGTCTCGAGAAAGCGTATGAACAGAGCGGAGGACTATTGCCTGAGCAGTATGGGTTCCGGAAGGATCTCAGCACCCTCCACGCCATCCAGGCGTGCAGAACGCCGTGGAGAGGACGTTTAACCTCACTCCTAAACCTGGAGGATACTGTGCCATCGTACTACTGGACGTGAAGAATGCTTTCAGCTCCGCGAGTTGGGAGTGGATCTACAGGTCACTCGAAGGTCGTGTTCCTGGGTACCTTCTCGCAATACTGAGCGACTATTTCAGAGATAGGTGTGTAGTGGTCGATACCGACGAGGGCGGAGTCGAGATGGAACTCTCAACAGGGGTTGCCCAGGGCTCAGTCCAGGGCCCATTCGACTGAAACGCCGAGTACGATGACTTGCTGAATATGGAGCTCCCAGGGAACGCAGAGTTTGTCGGATACGTAGATGACGTTGCTCTGGTAGTGGTAGCCCAGGACCCTATCGAACTTCAGGACGTAACGAACGAATGCCTGGAACTCACGGTAACGTGGAGGGCTGGCAGGAGTCTGGTACTCGTTGTACTCGAGTGCGGAGCGGTCCTCGTGACGAGGCAGAGAGGCTTCAGGGAGTGTAAGCCGCCCGTTTTTCTCATCAACGGAGAAGGAGTCCCACAGAAGAGGGCAGTCAAGTACCTTTGCGTGTGGCTTGACAATAAGTGGACCTTCAAAAAATACCTCTCAGAGGCCTCTCAGAAGGCAGATGGGACCGGGACTGCTCTGCAACGACTGATGCCAACATCGGAGGGCCGAGGCCGTCGAGGAGAGAACTCCTGAACAACGTGAGCTCCTCTGTGATGCTTCATGGTTTGCCTATATGGGGCCAATTTGCTCGCGGAGCTGAGATCGCCAAGCGGATGGCACCTGTACAGCGGAAAGAAGCGATGAGAGTGATAAGCATCTACAGGACTCTGTCCCGAGACGCTTCATGCGCCCTCGCGAAGACGTCCCCAATCCGTCTCCTAGTGGACGAGAGAGTCAGAATTTGAAAAGCTGCAGAGCACTTGAAGACAGTGGTCGACCGAATGACGCCGGCACATAGAGAAATAATACGCAATCAGGAGAGGGAGCATACCTCGACTGCGTGGCAGGCGGAATGGGACGCTCCGAATGCCGACGGAGGTTGGACCTACCGGCTCATCCCCGAGATCGAGGAGTGAGTCGAGCGAGCTCACGGGGAGCTCGATTCTTGGCTGACCCAGGCATTCAGCAACCATGGTTGCTTCGGTGAGTACCTTCACTGATTCAGGGAGAGGAACATGGCATCTTGCCAGATGTGTGACGCCCCATGGGACAACGCCGAACACGCGCTCTGCGAGTGTCAGGATACGGAAACGGAGAGGGCAGACCTGGAGGGTCAACTTGGACAATCCTTGAGTCCGGATAACATCGTGGGATTCATGCTGCGGAGCGAGGACGACTGGCGCCAAATTGCCGGGTACGTTGAGTTCGCAATCAACAGGAAGAAGGAGAAGGAGCAGGGGCTGCAACGCCAGCAACGCGGCCAAGGATGGAGGAGGAGCTGCAGTGGAGATGGAGAAGGCGAAGAAGGAGACGGACATAGCATACCGGACATGTTGAGAGAGAGAGTGAAGGAGTAAGCGCACCGTGCGCGGAACGTGCCGGCCAAGTCTGAAGTAATGCACAAGTGGTACCCGACTGGCCGGTGTGTCAGAGAGGTTCTTGGTGGGTATACCAAAGTCTCTGGGGGTCCCACATAGGAGAAAGCCGGCCCTCCTATCATCGGTAACGCATTTGCCCCTCTAGAAAGGGAGAAATTCTTTTGACCATGCTCAATCAAATCCGGATCAATGCTGATTATCGGCCTTGGATGGGGACGGACTGACGATCCGGATCAACGCTGTCCATAGGCATTAGATGGGGACGGATTGCCAATCCGGTTCAATGCTGCAGATCGGCATCAGCCATGCTCAATCCAATCCGTATCAATGCAATCCAATCCGCCTCAATGCCGAAAATCGGCATTGAATCCGGAATACTGGACGATCCATTCAGCCTCAATGCTGTTTATTAGCACTGGATGGAGAAGGATTCCGAATCCGAGTCAATGCTGCAAATCGGCATTGACCGAGAGTGGTCCAATCCGGATCGATGCTGATTATCGGCATCGAATGAGGACGGATTGCCAACTCAGCGCGATGCTGCGATTCGGCATTCACAATGCTCAATCATGTCCGGATCAATGCCCAGAATCGGCATTGAATCCGGAATGCTGGACGATCCGATCCGCATGAATGCTGTTTATCGGCATTGACAATGCTCGATCCGATTTGGATCAATGTTGTTTATCGGCATTGGAGGGAGCCGGATTGCAGATTCGGTTCAATGCTGCGAATCGGCATAGACCATGCTCAATCGAATCCGGAACAATGCAATCCAATCCGTCTCGATGCCGAGTATCGGTATCGAATCCGAGATACTGGACGATCCAATGCGGATCAATGCTGTTTATCGGCATTGGATTGGGCCGGACTGCCTATCCGGTTCAATGCGGCGAATCGGCATGAACCATGCCCGATCCGATTTGGATCAATGCCGTTTATCGGTATTGGATGGGGATGGATTTTCAATCTTGTTCAATGCTGTGGATCGGCATTGACAATGCTGAATCCAATCCGGATCAATGGTGATCATCGGCATCGGATGAGGATGGATTGCCAAACCGGAACAATGCTCTTCATCGGCATTGAATGGGGACGGAATTCCGATCCGGTTTTATGCTGCAAATCGGCATTAACCATGCTCAATTGAATCCGGATCCATGCTGAATATCGCCATTCGATGAGGACGAGATGCCGATCCGGTTTAATGCTGCAAATCGGCATCGACCATGTTCGAACCGATCCGGATCAATCCAATCCGATCCGCCTCGATGCAATCAAATCCGCCTCAATGCCGGAAATCGGCTTTGGATCCGGGAAACTGGACAATCCAATCCGCCTCAATCTTTATCGGCATGAGATGGAGATGAATTGCCAATCCGGTTCAATGCTGCAAATCGGCGCCAACCATGCTCAATCCAATCCGGATCAACGGTGATTTCCGACATCGAATGGGGTCGAATTGCCAGACGAACAATGCTGTTGATCGGCATTAAATGGGGACGGATTGCCAATCCGGTCTAATGCTGGAAATCGGCATTGACCTTTCTCAATCAGATCCGGATCAATGCTGTTCATCGGCATTAGATGGGGACGGGATTCCAATCCGGTTCAGTGCTGCACATCGGCAACAACCATGCTCAATCTAATCCGGATCTATGCTTATTATCGGCATTCGATGGGGACGAGATGCCAATCCGGTTCGATGCTTCGAATCGGCATTCACCGTGCTCGATCCAATCCGGATCATTCTGATGATCGGCATCGAATAGCGACGGATTGGCGATCCAGTTGAATGCTGCGAATCAGCAATGACCACGCTCGATTCGGTCCGATCAATGCAATTCAATCTGCGTCGATGCCGAGAATGGCCATCGAATCTTGGATTTTCGACGATCCAATCCGCATCAATGCTGTTCATCGGCATTGGAGGGAGACGGATTGCCAATCCATTCCGATGCTGCAAATCGGCATTGACCACGCTCAATCCAATCCGGATGAATGCTGATTCTCGGGAATGGATGAGACGGAGTCCAAATCCGGTGCAATGCTGCGAATTGGCATCAGCTAGCTCAATCAAATCCGGATCAATGCTGTTCATCTGCATTGGAGGGGAATGGATTGTCGATTCAGTTCAATGCTGCAAATCAGCATTGACCATGTTCAATGCAATCCGTATCGATGCAATCCGTATCGATGCAATTTTAATCCGCCTCAATGCCGGGAATCGGCATTGAATCCGGAATTTACGACGATCCAATCAGCCTCGATGCTGTCCATCGGCATTGGATCGAGACGGATTGCCAATCCGTCTCAGTGCTGCAAATTGACATTGACCGGGAACAATCCAATCCGGATCATTCTGATTATCGGCATTGAATAGGGACGGATTGTCAATCCATCTGAATGCTGCAAATCAGCAATGACCATGCTCAATCTTATCCGGATCAATCCAGTTCAATCCACCCCAATGCTGAGAATCGCCATTGAATCCGGGATACTGGACGAACCGATCCGCATCAATGCTGTTCATCGGCATTGGATGAAGACGGATCGCCAATCCGGTCCGATGCTGCGAATCGGCATTGACCATGCTCAATCCGATCCGGATACATGCCGACTATCAGCATTGGACCGGATTGGCAATCCGTCCTCATTCAATACCGATTAGCAGGGTTGAGACGGATTGGATTCACTTTGATCAATGCTGATTTGCAGCATTGAACCGGCTTTGCAGTCCGTCCCCATCCAATGCCGATAATCAGCATCGAGACCGATGGAATTCGGCATGGTCAATGCCGATTATCAGCATGAAACTCGATTGGAAATTCGTCCCCATTCAATGCCGATAATCAACATTGAGGCGGATTCGATCGAGCATGGTCAATGCCGATTTGCAGCATTGAAGCGGTTCGGCAATCCGCCCCCATTCAATGCCGATTATCAGCATTGAGGTGGACTGAATTTGCCTTGGTCAATGACGATTATCAGCATCGAACCGGATTGGCAATCCGTCCCCATCCAATGCCAATGAACAGCATCGATCCTGATTGGATTGAGCTTGGTCAACGCCGATCATCAGGCTTGAACCAAATTCGCAATCCGTCTCCATTCAATGCCGATAATCGGCATTGAGTCGGATTGGATTCACCTCGGTCAATGCCGATTTGCAGCACTGAATGAAATTGGCAATCCGTCCCCATCCAATGCCGATTCACAGCATTGGGGTTTATTGAATCAAGCATCGTCAATGCCAATTCGCAGCATTGAAGCGGATTAGAAATCCATCCCCATCCTATGCCGATAATCAGCATCGAGACAAATTGGATTTAGCATGGTCAATGCCGATGATCAGCATTGAATCGGATTGGCAATCCGCCTCCATTCCATGTCGATATTCAGCATTGAAGCGGATTGGGTTGAGCATGGTTGATGCCGATTTGCAGCATTAATTCGGATTGGCAATCCGTTCCCATTCAAAGCTTCTAATCAGCATAGAGACGGATTGGATCGTCCAGTATCCCGGATTCAATGGCGATTCTCGGCATCGAGGCGGATTGGATCGCATTCATGCGGATTGGTTCGAGCATGGTCAATGCTGATTCGCAGCATTGGAGCAGATTGGCAACCCATACCCATCCAATGCCAATGATGAGCATTGAGACGGATTGGACTACGCATGGTCAATGCCGATGAACAGCATTGAATCGGATTGGCTATCCGTCCCCTCTCAATGCCGATTATCGACATTGAGGTGGATTGGATCCACCTTGGTCAATGCCGATTCGCAGTATTGGACTGGATTGGCAATCCGTCCTCATACGATGCCGATTTGCAGCATTGAGGCGGATTGAATCGAGCGGCGCCAATACCGATGCGCAGCATTGATCCGAATTGGCAATCCGTCCTCATGTAATGTCGATAATCATTATCGAGGTGTATTGGACTTACCGTGATCAATGCCGACTCGCAGCATTGAACCAGATCCGCAATCTGTCCTCATCCTATCCCGACAATCAGCAATGAGACGGATTAGAGTTGGCATGGTCAATGCCAATTATTAGCATTCAATCGGATTGGCAATCCGTCCCCATCCAATGCCGATTCGCAGCATTAAAGCGGATTGGATCGAGCATGGTCAATGCCGATGCGCAGCATTGATCCGGATTGGCAATCCGTCCCCATGCAATGCCGATAATCAGCATTGAGACGGATTGGATTTGGCATGGTCAATGTCAATTGTCAGCATTGAGCCGGATCGATATTCCGTCCCCATCCAATGCCAATAAACAGCGTTGATCCGGATCGGATTGAGCATGGTCAATGCCGATCATCAGCATTGAACCTGATTGGCAATTCGTCCCCATTCAAGGCAGATGAATAGCATTGATCCGGATTGGATTGAGCGTGGTCAATGCCGATTCGCAACATTGAACCAGATTGACAATCTCCCTCATTCAATGCCGATGAACAGCATTGATCCGAATCGTTTCGAGCATCGTCAATGCCGATCTACAGCATTGGACTGAATTGACAATTCCTTCCCCCCCTCCCCTCCCCATCCAATACCGACAAACAGCATTGTGGCGGATTGGATTCACCACGGTCAATGACCCATGGGAACCTGTAGCGCCAAGTTGAGGTGACAATTGTTCTGGATAGGTCGCTAATTGCCTCAAATGCTCCCATATTCTTTGAAGTCTGCCCAAGCTACCTTTTTCGAGAAAATCGCCGCTGAAGTAGGCCCATTCTTACCCCCTTCACTACCCCTCGCAATACCCATATCTTAGCGAATTCCTCCGCTAGATCGACCCACCCCGGCTCAAATGAAAAATCAAATTACGCCCAGCTCGGAGCATTTATCAGGATCCGTATGAAATTACGTCTAAGTACCTAATTACGGTGCACAAAGTGCACGTGTATAAGCATAGGAAGAAAGTGGGTGGAGTGGGGGAGAGGAGAAGGAGAGGCTATAGCTTGCTTTGGCTATAGCCTCTCCTTGTAGGCGTGAGGGAATTTGTATTGACGGGCGTTGATTGGCTCGTCATCTAAGGTAGGTATTCGATGAGTGACCAGTTTGGTCCCTGGGAGTTCGTCACCCGGGAGGTAAAACACACCTCGATTTTCTCCGGTGATTCTCAGAACGAAATCCCTTTATTCGCCTTCCAAGTGGTCTATTCTCAAGAAATCACGGATATTAGGTTCATTGACGTCGTAGACTGAGACGGTAGGGATATCAGTTCCTGGTGCAAGGGGTTCTGAGGCTATGGAAGAGTCGTATATACTATCCAGATTCATGCTATCATGAATTTCGCATTCGTCGTAGAGACAGTCCCAGCAAGTGTTCTCGAAGTCTTAGTACTCTCCTCCTGTGAGTTCTGGGACGAGGTCCTCCTCGGGAATGCTGTCGTTTTCCTTGTTCTCTGGGTCACTTAGTCCGAGCATTATACTAGCTACACTGAAGATTAGCGGTTCTTGGAATCCAGATATGTGTGAGCTCTTAGTCTCGTAACCTAGTATACTGGACGATTCCATTAAGTACTGTGCTCCTGATATAGCTCCACCAGGAAATCCCAAGTCATCCGGAACGACTTGAAACTCCGAAGTCATAGTTACTATGGGAAGTTCAATCACTCCTTGGGTGGTGAAGACGTCACTGCCTATACCTTGGATTTCTATCCGTCTTATGGTATTAATTCTGTGCCGGTCCAATATTAGGCCTTCGCGAATAACATTGACTTCGGAACCTGAGTCTACAAGGAGGTAGCACTCCTTGAACACGGAATAACGGGATAATTCGATAAAAGGTAGATTCCGGGTTGGGTATCCATTACCACGGCTAGCTATTTGAATTATTCCTGCTTTTTCTGAGGAAGGTTGGGAATGAAATTCGATTGTGATATCGTTGATGATTAACATTTGTTCACCGAAGTCTTGTTTCGCGTGACTATTGAGGAAAAAATCAGTACCAAAAGCTCCGTCATACGGGATGGGGATATCATTGGGTACTACGATCAGTTCTGCAATTGTTTTCAAAATTTTCATTACTATCATTCCGTGCGATATGGTAGATTCTGATCCGAGTCCTTTGAGTTCGTGTAGAGGAGAGTTGTTGATAAGCTTGATATTGTGAATGGTGTTTATTTTCATCACGCCGGCTCCAGCTCCACTATCGAGTAAGAAACGACATGATTCTTTTGCCTCGTTGAACTGTAGTTTCATGTGGGGCGAGAATCTCCTCAAGTTTCTCATACCGAAGGTAATAATTCGCCAAGCAGGGTGTTCAGTTGGCTTGGGCTGTGTGGACTCAATTCTCTCTTTCCTCCCGATCCGCTCGAGCTCGGGAAAATCTGGCCGTTCCCCTGAGCTTTGGCGTTGTTCTGCAGTCGTTTGGAACAATCCGCGATGCGATGCCCGGGTTTCTTGCAATAATAACACGCTTCTTGCTCTGGGTTCCTCGGCTTTCCTCTACAATCGATTGTAGCGTGTCCGGAGTTGTTGCAAATTTGGCAGACTATTCGTGGCTGTGCGTCTTGAGCCATTCCGTTTCCGGTGAACCGTTTTAGTGTATAACACTTGTCGGCGGTATGTCCTAGTCTACCGCAGAATTGGCATGAGACTGTTGGAACCGATACTGGTGTCGGCGCCGGGTTTGGCGGTGGTACTTCTGCAGGGCGATTCTTTGCAGTGTGGCCAAGCTTCTTGCAGATCTGGCACCTGGCTCGATTCGGGCATCCTTGAGCCATATGGCCTGGTTTTCCACAAAGTTGACATAGGATTTGGCTCTTGACCTCGTATTCGGCCTTTTTAAAGCAAACGTCTATCGAATGCCCGGCCTTCCCACGAAACTCACGAGTTCGATTTCTTGCCCTTTTTGGACAGTCCGGGTCAGAGTGGTTACTCCTCTCGCATATTCAACACGTGAAGACGTTTTCCCGCGCGGGTTTGGCGGACTGAGCTGCTAAGTTCTCCGCTCTGATCCCTTCTCGCAGGAGACGGCGAGCTTCCAGTTGCCTCTCGATGGAGATCGCCTCCTTGATGAGTTCATTCAGAGTCCCAAAGCGGATGATTCTCTGTTTAATTTCAGGTTTCAGTCCTCTCTTCGTACACTCTAGTGCGTTTTGGTTGGTAGCCGTCTCGAAATCATTGTCAGTTTCTCTACTTCTATCTTTCTGGCCTCCTTGATGCGGTTGCTCAATTCGCGCATTCTGTGAGTATGGGCTACTACGCTTTCATTATTCTTCTGAAACTCGTGGCTTAGCTCGCCCATGAGTTCGTGCACTGTTTGGGCAGGAGCATAGACGCTCTTCATATGATCTTTCAAGTCCTCCACAGATTTCAGGGTTTGTCCACTGATTGCCTGACGAGCTTCTCCGAATATCTAAGATCGCAGAAAGCGAGTAAAGTTGGCTCCCGAACCTTCTCCCAACATCCCCTCAGTTTCGTTACATCCTTCGAGAAATTGACTCAATGGGATGTTTGAGCCGGTGAAATCTGGAACTACTTTGAGCGCATCTTCCAGTGTGACAGGTTGAAGAGCCATGACTTCTTCCCTGACCTCGGGTGCATTCAGGGGAGTGGCGCTGGTTTGGGTATAGTTTGGACTGCCTACCAGGAATGGGTTGGTAGAATGTGGACAAATTTTTGCGGACGGTTCTTCCTTGTCAATCTCAACCACCGTTGAGGTGAGTATACTGTCGCTTTCCTTGAATCCACTTACTGTAAGATTGGAGGTCGCGTCGCCAGAGTGATCGAGCTTGCTCCTAACTGCGAGAGGGTCAAACTCGAGAAAAATCTTCGTTGGGATCCTCCAAGGTTTAGTGAACGGACTGATTGCTCGATGTACTTTCGTACCACCGGGCCGCGTCGTAGCATCCTGCAGCCTGGTCAAGTTTGGCTTATTCCTGAGTTTCTGGGGGCTGGAATTTAATCTCGTGGGGATTTTGCTCCCGAGTAGCGCTACGGATTTGGCGCCCGTTGTCGTCTGACATGGGACTTCACAAGACCGACCTCAGTAGGTCATCCATGTAACCATGGATGGTACGGGGATGGTTCTTGGTTGGGAGCCGCCTCACAATCTGCAAGTAGATAAGGTTGTCGTGAGCGGGGTGCCCTCTTCGACTTTGTGACCATTTCAAGCCCGGGGGGTTTTTCGTCACTCTGATACTAGTGTGGTCGGTAATTTTGACCATTAGTAGTGTTCCCATCTGTTAATATTCCTATCTGTTAATTGGGTGAATAATCGTTGTGTATAGAGGGTATTCACATATGTTTGTTATGTTTTCATATGTTCCTATGTCTAGTTATCACCGATACGGATATTTTACTTATTGGTTGTTTCCGAGGCTTGAATTATGGCTTGGATAAATTCGAAGAATTCTGCCGCGGGTTTGGCATCGGTGACGGTCTCCTCACAGAAGTCACAGAACAAGTTCCCCATCGTTGAGTGTGCACAGTCGTGTATTTTGGTATGTAGGTGTACCTCTTCCATCGGCTGGAAGTTTTCTGCAGCGAAGCAGTCGAGCCGGGAGATCTTGTGGCTCAGTTCCCCTACGTATATGCATGGCAGTTTCGTTGTTCAGTGATGCAAAGGCAGTCCTCAATACCACTGTTTCGCAACCGGCCTGTAGTTGTTTGTACTACCGTGGCTGAGTGAGCTCTGCTCTGCTGTGTTACTCGCTCAGCTGTTGTACTTCGGCGGAATTGCGGAGCTAGGAATGGAGCCTGGACAATAGGCGTTCTTCGGATTGGCGTCGTCCGACTCACAATATAGTATTCTCTTCCGCACCGACAATCTGCCCGAAGTGCGGCGTGTTACAGGTCCGATTCCTGGTGAGGTCTCTTTCACCCTTTTGGGTTTCGTGGGCGTTGCGTCTTTGCGTGGCCGACCGCGTTTCTTTGGTATTGGGGGTCGGTCAGATACGACCAACTGGATGAGGTTCTCTAGGTCCAGAGGGTCGGTGGGGAGCTCCGGAATCCGTGATGCTTGGGAGTCCACTGACGTGTTGCTTGACGTCTCTGAACTATGGTAGACTAGGTCTCCATTTTCGTACCTAGTTTCGTTGAAGAAAAACGGGCTATTCACCTCTTTCTCACGTTGAATTTTGCTTGCAGGGTTGGATATTGTTGTAGCCTGCGAGTCCACAGAGGGGCTTCGGGATTTAGGTCCTTCAAAGAGATTCGATGACTGACAACGAGGCGTGTCTCCACAGTTTCACACCGTGCTGACTCGTTCTCGGAAAGTTCAGATTCGCTCGCAAAAACGATCTTGCTTATCATTCGCTCAAGGTTCACCGGTGATTCACTCGTGGGTGATGGGGTGTGTGTCTGCTCCGAATCAGATTCGGAGCCTGAAGAATCCTTGCTGGTAGGTGTAGAGCTGCGACTCCTTGATCCAGAATACTCGCTAGATGGTGCTCGGGTCCTTCGGGAACGACGTAGGAGTTCTAATTCTTGTTCTGTTTCTGATTCTGAATTGGAGGTGCAACTCCTTGATCCCGATCTTGCCCTACGTGATGCCGGGCCCTCTTGGGACTGGTGCAAGGGTTCCGTTTCCGATCGTTTCCGTGTTTCTGGGCTCTCGTACCCTGATGAAAACTCCTCAGATGTAGGCGAACCGGGTTGGACCTGTGTCGCTCTTGTCTCTGAAAGAATAAACAAGAGGTTTCTGAACCCTTTCCGTCCACGGAATCGCCCGCAATTATAGGCTGAATCCTCTCACCATGATGGGACTTCGCCTACATCAATGTTATCATCAAGTTCCGGTATTCGGAACCGCGAAATTTCCTCAGGGGCAGTAACAGTCACGAGTGTGATCATCCTCACAACGAGGTATAAGGCATAGGATGGCCTGTTAGTAGGGAGAGGCCTTGAGAGTGGGCAATCTTTTAGACATGCGTGGCAGCTTGGTTCCAGGCGCGACTGGTCAACGTAATAACCAGTGTCATCGTGTTTGAGCATGAATCCAAGGAAATGATCTGCGCTCAAAATCTGGGCCGCGTGAATAAGGTCTGGTTTGACCTCAAGGTGACTGTTCCGGAATGTATCCGTGGCCTGTTTCGTTCGGGCTTTCGAATATGGGATCTGGATCCCGCGATGCTCCCATATCCCAACCTCAGTTGTGGGATAAAAGGCTAAGAAATACACTCTTTGGTCAGTTTCTGGGAAGGACTCGTCTAAAACGCGCCCTATCGTGATCGCGTTTTGATAGTGGATATCTAGCATGTCTATTAGGGATTGTTGGCTACAGGGGAGCCGGAAAGAGGATTCTCTTATCTGATGCTATCCGTTGATGTCGATACGGGAGGCTTTCCAGTCTGGCCATTCGCTTCTCCGCGCCATATTCAGGCCAGTACTCCCTATCTTGATCTTGTGTCATGTCCGACTCTTCTTCTGACTCGTCCTCTTTGGTCGTGGGTTCTCTGACCGCCTGTTGTGCCAATTGTTTGTTTATGGCTCGGAATGCAAGTTTTTGGGCTTCTCCTAATCCCTCGAAGTCCTCGGGTTGAGGTCTTGAAAATTTGACTGACCTCCTAAGCTGACGTTTTGGCATGTCTGTTTGTTACTGTGAGTTATTGATGCCTACAATCTCACGGGCTATCAGGGATCGACACTCTACGCAATGTATCGCGAGCATACAGCTGATGAGTGTCTTTTGGCAAACGGTGGCAACAAGGCTGCACCGTGCAAACGGTGCAGCCTTCCGGAAGACGCCTTCTGGGAGAGGCGTGTTCGAAGGTCGTGCGTTCGAAGTCTTGCACCAACAACCTATCTGGGATTCGGACCCAACAGTTCAGGCACAAGGCTTTCTGCTGTGGACAATTTGGGTCAGGTCGGTATAGCACCAGGTGCTGTCGACGTTTTCGGATGCAAAAATGCCGTCGTGGCGATTCTACGGTTTTCTTCACATTTGATTGTCTCTTTTGATAGTGCCAATCTACCATGATCTCTGCATGGCGCCATTATTCTTCCGCATGGTCGAAAAGCTGTTTGGATGCCTCTATCTGTGCCTACCTTACGGCTGGTAGGGGGGGTTATTGGCGATATGCCTCAGCTTCTAAGACATGCACACATAGCTCTATATAGGTGTCCTTATTGGTGTTTTTGGATAGATTGTAATACAGACGAAAAGTCTCCCTTACTCCCGAGTCGGAGCGGCTGGGTCTCCGTCGAGTAGGTGACGCGGCCCTTCGCCTCTCAGCTGGCCTGACTCCGGAGGCTGGCATTTCACCTTCTTTGAGGACCCTTTTCGAGATCCTGGGCGCGTCGTCTATGTACTGAGTGCACCGCCAAGCTTCAGTCACGCTGGGGATTCCAGCAAGACGTTCGTCCAGCGTTGGGCGCTCGTTACTGACGGATGGCGTTTGAATCTCAGCGGCCGGGATATCAAGTTCTTTTGCTCTCTCTGCGAATCGAGCTTTTTCCACGCATTTTTGTATGCGTAGGCGTTGCCCACGGCTCTTTTTATTGTGACCCAGAATGAACTGTTTGTAGGGGATCCTGTTGCGGCCCCGATTAGTGCTAATGTGTTTTACTAGATAATTAAGATGTCGATGTTGGTCGGCACATTCCACATCGGTCGGCCGGGCGAACTATTACGCATCTGACTCCGCACGTGTGACAAGTGATTGGAGTCAGAGCGTATCCGCTCACATGAAAGGTTTGGTGCACGTGGATGAATTCGTTGGTATCGTAACTATCGGGCTTATAACACCGCTGGCAAAGAATTTTTCCCGTTTCGCCGATGTAGAATGCTAGTACTCGCGGGTTTTTACGAGCGCAGCAGAGGTCAAAGCTGATGTGTGACCAAGGCCGCGAAAGGGTCATGAGTGCGGTTATGTCGTGGTTCGGCGCATGTGGTAGAGGCTATGGGACTGTCTCGTGGTTGTAGTACGCTATTGACGCTGGTACCCTACTGTCGCGAATTACTTGATCTTTTGGGTATTAGTTGACAGCGTTTACAGTTTTTCGCTTCCTTCACGCAAATTAGTTCCTCAGCGCAGAGATTACAAAGTAGAGGCACCCCCTTAGATTCGCGATTGTGATAATCTAATACAATTCCCAAGTCCTCTCTATTGCCACAGCCTTATTTCAAACAACAATAAGTACAAAGAATTCGACCGGTGGTATAACTGAAATAATAGGCGTCTAACTTTGGATTTCTGCGACTGCAGACGTCAGCTGCCCGAGAATTCTGTGCCATAAGTTTTGATCTTAGTCATAACAATGGGTATCGGGTACGGTAATCGCGCTATCAAATATTCTAACGCTGGTGAGGTGATACGTTGTAGACTGTTGTAGTTGCGCGTAGGACCGCTGTTGGCGAGGTGTTGACGGCGACTGTGGTCTGCACTAGATGAGTGGATGCAGATGAGTTCTGGGAACTCCTGTCAGCGAGGAGAAACCAGAAATGAATTCTCTGATATTGATTCAGGGCAGGGATGTGGCGCTGATGATTTTGGGACAGCAATCTAAGGTTCCGGGAATGAGGAGCATGGGCTGCAATGGAGGTCAACTCGCCTCAGGGGAACAATCAGTCAGATCAGTTTCACTTTTACTCGGCCATTGTTAATTATCATAGAGTTCTGCGGTGGGCTAATTCGTTCAATATAGGCATTAGGATTCGATAGTGAGAGCCCTCCCTTCGTTACATTTATCGCCATTATTATATAAGGTTACGTCAGTTAATATTGCAACGGTTCCTAAATAATTCAAAAATTTAGGCCCCTATTGCCAAGCAACGTTTAATTCAAGATGTTTAGTTTTCTCTTCGCGCAATTAGAATCCGCGTGAATTAATTTTGCTTCATTTA
>JAPYYZ010000270.1:0-22602 GCA_030522705.1 Eretmocerus eremicus | reverse complement strand
TTCGAGGAAATCTCTCATGAATTTGTGAACGTCAGACGGCTTCCCTACACCATGATGTGCCCCAATTATAAAACTCTCTGTAAAATGTTCGCAATTATCGACTTTACCTAGAATGGTGTACAGTTCACTTCTTGAACTTTTGGAAACTGTCATGCCATCAATGTGTATTCTGACGCGAACTCCGCGAGGTATAAGTCTCTGATCTACGCACTCGAACTGTTCCAGAATAGCTTTGCGCAAACCGTAGTGAGCGTAGGATCCAGACCCAAAAGGTTTAGTTTGGACTCGAGTGGTAGGGGTGCGAAGAAGAGTTCGAGCATCCTTAGGTAGCTCATCATGTCCAGCTTCTTTGAGACCAGCTAGTAATTCGGACGTGGCACATAGAGTTATACCATTAGTCAAGCACCATTCTCTGAGGAATGACAACAAGTCAAACTCTTCTTCGCGCTCACTCTCTACATCGTCATCAGACCTATCATCGGTTGAGGAATCTGTCGAATCATCAGGATCTGGATCCTCAGGATCAGATGGTTCGTCGTCTCTCTCTTGATCTGACGGCAAATCTAACTCATCATCAACCGATGATGGCTTCTCATGTCCGTCATTTTCAAATTGATGCCCATTCGACGGCTCATTAAAATCGATAGGCTCATCACCCGATGCTTCAAGCATGTTTGTGTCTTTAAGTGAATCTCTCTGCTGATTTTCTTTATTGACCGATATTGTTTTATTGGAATGATGGAAAACACCTGATCCCGCATTAGATACATTAGTTCTTAGAGCGATTTTACGCATATCATCCTCCGTGAGTGATTTCATTCGTCTATTTTGTTGCCGCGGCGAGAGGTTAGCATAAGGTTTGCGAAAACTCATCGCGAGATGCTTGAGTATTTACTTCACCTACATAAAATATCCCTCGCCTGCTGAATGATAGATGAAAATTAGGAAATACTTAGCTGCTGGGTAACGTAGATCCTCTGGAAACCCTTTTTTCCTGTGGAGCTGATTTTCACACACGTTGCAGGGAGGTACGCCACAGGATAGAAGAGGACATGGAACTTTCCCATTTTGTCAATTCAAGAACGTTGCAAAAAAAGATTTTCTGCCAAATGACGCGCGTGCAATATTGCAGAGTTGTCACGGAGAGATCTCTGTGCAGCCATCCCCGCTTTGATGTCATTCGGGCGATTTTGAGACGGCTTTTACAACAAGTCCCGGAGGGGACGGAGTTCGGAACATTCCGATCTCGATGGATGTCCCGCAATTGTTTGTCGCGAAAATCTTGCAATGAAACCCATCGGAACGTGTCAGGAACATTTCATAAAATGTTTCAGGAAATCTCTCTAAAATCTTGCAATGGAGTCTTGCCGGAATGTGTCAGATATATTTCACGGAATGTTCCCCCGAATCTTTCAACAACCTTGCGTGGGAGTCTTCGCGGCACCTTTCAGAAAGATTCCACGGAAGATCCCAACGAATCTCTCTGCAATCTTGCAATGAAACCTGTCTGGAACCTTTCATGAACATTTCGTGAGGATTCCATTGAATCTCTCTGCAATCTTGACATGAAACGTGTCTGGAACATTCCAGAAATATGTCACGAAAGATTTCAAGGAATTTCTCTAATCTTGGGATGAAACCTGCCTGAAACCTTTCAGAAACACTTCACGGAAGATTCTAACCGATCTCTGCAATCTTGCAGGGGAATCTCCGCAAAACCTTTCAGGAATATTTCAGGGAGAATTCTAACGAATGTGCCTGCAATCTTGCAGCGGAATGTTCACGAAACCTCTCAGAAACATTCCGCGAAAGATGTCAGCGAATATCTCTGGAATCTTGTGACGAAATCTTCGCAAAACCTTTCAGAAACATTTCAAGGAAGATTCTTCCAACGAATCTCTCTGCAATCTCGCAATGAGAAATCAACAAGAGCATTCAGAAACGTTCCACGAAAGATCCCAACGAATTTGCAATTTTGCAATCGAATCCCCTCGAAACTTCTTAGAATTATTCCACGAATTTTTTCACAGAGGAGAGAGGGCTCCATCGTCACAGCTCTTCGCCATTACCACGTCGATGCATGAACTCAAGAGGAGTACGTAGACTGAGCGATCGGCTGACGAAGAGCGAGTGTCAAAGCTTGTCGAGTAACGAGGATCACATGTTCTCGGACTTATACCCATCCTGCTGCAATGTTTTTAAATCGATTCATTAACAAACCATTGCTCTCTCTTGATTGGACCTAATCTTGATACGAATGATTCGAGCAAAAATACGCACAAATTTTCCCAAGAACATCTAAGTTTCCTTAATCCATCGATCTGTAGAATTGCCGCATTACGTACACGCATTCATCAACAATATCCTGTGACTAGCTAATAAATGTATCACAAAATCAAATTCCATCAATTTGTTCGCACATGAACCGTAGGGTGTCCCTGATTTTCCGAAATTTTTGAATCCTTTCCTGCCGCCCCTGGATCGTTTCCAAATGACGGAGAAATGAGTTTTCAAATTCGACAGACTCCGAAAAAAAATATTTAACCGTGCCAACACGAGCCGACATTTTCCTAATTGAGTACTTCACGATACACGTCGTTCTGAAGTACTGAGTGAACACGTTCGAGCGCCATTTGACGACGCTTTTGGAGTCCAAAAATAATCCAAAACATCATTATTGATGTGAAACTATGTGTTGAATCCATATCCGGCCTCATTCTTGCCATCTAAGCAGTAAAATTGCTTGAAAAACTCGATCTTCATCATTAACCACTCGAAACTCATTCGGATCTGGAATAGTTTTTTGGCCCTCATCACACCCGTGGACATTTTGGACCGCAAAAAAGCCCACTTCCCGCGGAATCTCCATATATATATTATAGAGCTCCATACCTAAACGGAAAGCGGCACCTCTCGGATTTGACGTGTTAACCCTACTCGTATTTTCCTTGTAGAACTGTAACCCATCTCACGCACAAGATCGGTTTTTGAACCCTCTTGCAGATTCCAAATACTGAAATCTCGATCGAATATTCGATAATGCTTTTCAGCATTCTGATTTTTGAGAGTTCATAAAGGAAAATGCGTATGTACCACCACTTAAGTGAAATGTTAGTTGAAGCCCAAAGAAAAACTGGTTCAACAACTTCCGAAATCACCCTCGTGTTGGAAAAGACGGTGCTTGAAAATATCGAATGATTTGTCAGTTGATTGATCAGGTGACATATCAGGTGATATTTTTTATCACACGGGCTCGGAATGTGCCCAATAGCGCCACGGTGTAGGCATGCGGAATGTTGCATATTGCGAATCATTACCTACTGAGGTGACGTTATTAAAAATAACGCCACGCCAGCCCTTAGCAACGTTGCGCAATGAAAAATATCGTAACGTTGCTATGGGAGATTCCTCGCCCGTTGTGATAAAAAGTATAGTGGGCAACGCGTGAGGTTAAGTTGCCAATTCGGCACTCGGACTGCGCCCTCGTGCGCAATCGGCAACTATTCCTCACTCCTTACACAATGTACTTTTATATAACGGAATTCTATGCTCCGAAATAGCCGCGCGAGCACAGAGCGATATATTTTATCATCACGAAGACCCTAAAGTCGCGTTTGAACGAGGCAATTTTAGGGTGGATGAATGAAAAATTATGTACGACCTTCGTTACTGAGGTGAATTGTTTGTCGAGGACCATTGAAAAACTGGTTCTGCAATCTCCAAAATCAACCTCGAGTTGGAAAATATCAAGTGATTTGTCAGGCGACTCATCAAGTGATGAATCAGGTGATATTGTATACAATGGAGCTCCATGTCCCATTAAGAGAATACATCCCGTATCCAGCGTACAAGCCCTACCCGTGTCTTATCCATATCAAAATAAGAATCATATTTGAAAAATCGGTTTTTCCCTCTCGCAAGATTCAAGTACGAGTGTCACTATTGGCCTGAACAACTGATCCATTAGGAGATTCATCCACTGGGTTATCAAATTATTTATCCAGTAATATTTTCCGACGACGCCCGTTGTCATCATCAGCATCATCGTCATGAAGTCGTTCCCAAGGTGTCTTTATAAAGTATGTCCCAAATTTGTGAACACTCATGACGAGTTGAAGAATCGACCTTTTCCTTCAAAAAACAGTTCGACAGGCTCCCGATTGTTCTTCAGTGATTTGTTAGCTTAGTTATGAATGTTGCTATTCATACAGATATTCACACCGATTCCCATTTATTTCGGAAAACGATTTTCGAAAACGATTTCATATTGTATATGACAGCACTAAATTTCCAACTGATGTATCACCTGAGAAATCAACTGATTCATCAAGCGATATCACACCTGGTAATTTGGCATGTGCCATCAAGTGGTATATCAGTTGGGAAATTACTTGAGGAATCAGTTGGTTTCTCAAGTGATATATCACCTGATTCTTTTCGCCAGGGCGTAACAGAGTGATACAGAGATAGTTTGCTTGGTTCGATGAGTAAGATGAGTCGGGTGAACAAAAACGCGAGGTTAGGAGATCCAAATTCAATAATTAACAGGCACGGCGCCTTGCGAGTTTCCTCCTTCCTTCATACTAGCCACCGAGGCGCTGTCGCAGATATACGAGGCGTTCCCAGGATCTACGATAGCTCTCGTATTTGACTGGGATGCATGGATCTCTGGATCCAGTTCTTGCCCTACTCTCATGTTTTGATGGCCACTGAATGATAATCCGTAGTCAGATTTTGGAGAATTAGAATGGCGGACCCAAGGTGGCGGACCAAAATCCAAAAAACACGGGATTCCGTACTGAAAAATAGAACCCAATTTCATGGCTAGTTACAAGGGTGGATGTTTCCCTCGTATCTGCCCCTAGATTGCACCGTTTCCCCGTAAAATATTCATGTAAGGCTGAATACTCCATCGGACACGGAGAAATAGACGAAGTCCATGATAGAATCAATATATTTCGGGAACGGAAAGAGGTACAGATTTGATTCCCTTACCAAGCGGAGGATCTATCCAGAAGCCACTCGTTCACGCTTGGCAGACCTAGGGAAATATCTGATATTCCCCATAAAATCTTGAAAACGAGGGAATTTTCCTCGAAATTCAGGTAGTCTCGGAATCTAGCTGAAATTCATCGACTCCTTGATCCGGCTCAGGCCCTACACTCATGTCTTGATACCCGTTGAATCGGGACCCATGATCAGATTTGGGAATGACGAGATGGCGGATCCAAAATGGCGATTCAAGATCCGGAAAACACCGAATTCCGTATTGAAAAGAATATAGTCTGATTTTATAGCTAATAGGGAATAATCATGTGTCGGCAGAAAAAATATCCACTACGTCTAATCATTACTCCGTGATCCGATGAATGATTCTGTAAAGACAGAATTCTTCCAACCACTCGTATTGTTCATGAATCTCCATTGAAATCACTCTCATTCCATGAGCTTTTCCAAATCGCTATCACGTGACCTAATAAGAACTCGATGCGAGGCCATTCTGTATATTGGTATCTTGACGTCCTAACCTGTTCGGCCGACGTCGATTCCACCAAGAATAGGGTTTCAGATCTGATGGTTCGCATGTTTGTTTGCATGAAGCAGAAGTTTTCTTCCGTTCTGGATCCCCAATGTCTTTAAATCTCAGATTACGTTTTGCCTTGCTCGCAAGTACAGTTGAACATATCTTTCCGGGAATTTTCAACGATGCATTTGGACACCGAGGCACGGAGCAATTTTTGTATATTTTGAAATTGGATTCGAGTTCTTTTCGTATCCCTAAATCCAAATCAGCATTTTCAGAGATTATCAAATAGTTTTGATGAATTCAATATGCACTGAATACTCAAAGATCCGCAGATTACTCAAAAACTGCAAGTACATGGATAATGTCGCAAAGTCGCGAGCAAACGGCAAAGCGGTCTGCAGCAGACAGAATGAAGAATGCGTGTTGTGAACGAGACGAATCGGCCGCTTCGCATGACAAAAATTGACGTCACGAGACGATGGAGACATGAGATTACATATTATAGAACGAGGTCACAGAAAGTTCTGATTAGGTCATGTTATATCAATTTGAACCAAGGTCGGATCTTCAACATTAAGAATAAATTACTAATCGTTCTTATAAAAAAAGACTGTTTCGTGGTTCAGTCACTTATATCATGAATTATTCATTAACATAATGATTGGAGATTATAATTATTCCCTATCACGAGAGACAATGTTCGTTTCGTATCTTCTTTCAAGACCCACGGTCCTCCCATATCAAATGCATAAAGATCCAGATACTGCATCGGACATAGAGAAATAGGCAAAATCCATGATAGAATCCAGACATTCTGGGAACGGATAGAGATACAGACCTGATTCTTCTTCAAATAGAAGATCTGTTCAGAGGCCTTATGATAAATCTTGACGGACCTCGGAAGATATCTCGGATTCCCCGGAAAATTTGGGAAACGAGATTTTCCCCGGATTTGGGATAGTCTTGAAATCTGGCCGGTACATATCGAGTTCTGATTCCGACTCAGGCCTTGAGAACATGCTTTGATCTCCTTCGCATCGTCATCCGTGATCAGATTCTGAGGAGACAAGATGGCAGACTAAAAATGGCGGGCCCAAATCCAAAAAACACCGAATCTCATATGGAAAAGAATAGAGCCTAATTTGCTAGATGTCTACAGAAACAAATGGTCTCCTAGTATTTCCTTCTGGAATTCATCGTTTTTCCGTGGAAAATCCATGAAGATACGAACATGCATTCGGCAGGGTGAGATTAGGAAAATCCATATGTTTGGCGAACGGCGAGAGGTACAGGATGGATGTTCTCTTCAGACTCCGAGAAAATTATGAAGCTACAAGCTAACTAACCCCCCAAACCGGAGTTCCAGCGAGTTGGGAATCATCCCCAAATCCCAGACCGACCATGAATCCTCAAGCTCACAAGCCCCCGAGACCAGCATCTTGGCAAGGTGGGAATCGTCCCCGAATCTCAGAAAGGCTATGAATCTCTAAGCTCATAAGCCCCTGAGACCGGGATTGTAGCCAGGTGGGAATCGCCCCAAATCCCAGAAAGGCTATGAACCCGCAAGCTAGCAAACCCCCTAGAGCGGGATCCCAGTGAGATGGGAATCATCCACAAATACTAGACAGGCTATGAACTCTCGATTAACATGATCCCAATATCGCAATCCTAGCTTGAGGGGAATCATTCCCAAATTCCAGACAGGCTATAGATCCGCAAGCAAACAACCCTCGAGAGTAGAGTTTCAGCGAGGTGGGAACATTCCCCAAATCCCTGACCGACCATGAAAGCTTAACTCAACAAACCCCCGAGACCAGAATCTAGGTGAGGTGGGATACAGCGCCAAATCTCAGGCAGGCTATGAACCCGTTGGCTTACAAACCCGCAAGACCGGAATTTCAGTGAGGTAGGAGTTGTTTCCGAAACCCGGACCGACCATAGAAACTCAACCTAACCAAATCCCAAGATCAGTATGTTGCCAGGTGGGACTCAGCCCCAAATCTCAGGCAGGCTAAAAACCCGCAGGCTAACAAACTCGTGAGACCAGAATTCCAGCGAGGTACGAGTCGTCCCCGAAATCCAGAAAGACTATGAACCCACAAGCTAACAAACCCCCAAGGACGGAATTCCAGCAAGGGGAAATCATCCCCAAATCCCATACCGACCATGAAAGCACAACCTTACAAAGCCCCAAGACCAGAATCTTGGCAAGGTGGGATTCGGCCCCAAATCACAGGCAGGCTATGAACCCGCAAGTTAATCAACTCCCGAGACCAGAATTATAGCGAGTCGGAGATCGCCCCAAATCCCAAGGAGGCTATGAACCCTCATGCTAACAAACCCCCGAAAACTGGAATTCCAGCCAGGTAGAAATCGTCCTCAAATTCCAGAGAGGCTATGAGGCCGCGGGCTAACAAACTCTCGCGACCCGAATTATAGCGAGGTAGGGCTCATGATCAAATCCATTCTGGAACAAAATCCGATCACAGGAATTATTCAGCTTGCTAGTTCATAGCCTGCCTGGGATATGGAAATGAGTTCTACCTCGCCGAGATTCCGGTCTCAGGTGTTGGTTAGCTTGCATGTTTATAGCCTCTCTGGGAATCGGAGACAGATACCATCTCGCTAGAATTCCCGTCTCGCGGGCTTGTTAGCTTACGAGTGCATAGCCTGTGTGGGATTTGAGGATGATCCTTCCCTCGCCGGAGTACGGTATTCGGAGTGTGTTAGCTTGTAAGTTCGTAGTCTTTGTAGATGATTCCCGCCTCGCTGGGATTCCGGTTTTGGGCAATTGTTGCCGTGCGGGTTCATGGCCCGTCTGGGGGTTGTGGATGGTCCCCACCCCTTTCAAATCCCGGTCTTGGGAGTTCGTCAGCTTTCAGATCCATAGCCTCTCTGGGATTTGGAGACGATTCCAACCTCACCAAGATTCTGGTCTCGGTGATTTGTTAGCTTGCGGCTTCATAGCCTTCTAGGGATTTGGGACAATTCCCACCTCGCTAGGATTCCGATTTCGGGGATTTGTTAGCTCGCGGCTCTATAGCCTGTTTGGAATTTGAGGATGATTTTCCTTTCGCTGGGATTCCGTTATTGGGCATTCACTAGCTTGCGGGTTCATACCTCGTCTGAGATTTGTGGATGATTCCCACCTGGACGAGTCCATTTTGCTGCGACTCAGATATCTCCGCTTCCTCAGCAATCACTCCAACAGATAGATTCGATACAAAATACTTTCTTGTCTCTTATTGAGGTTTTCTCTTCTGGTTATTCGATGAAATTATCCTCAGAGCAGTGCAAGGATGCGCAATCGCAGGTAAAACTCTTCACCCACTCGAAAGTGCTCTGGAAAGAGTTTCCGAATCTTCCCGCGTGGAACTGCACTTTACACCTAGACTTGTGACTTTCACTCACGAACTTTCGGGGAATATCTTTCCATACACGGCCACAAGGATTGGATTTCGCCTATTCGTGATAATTCCGATCCTTGCCTTTCGCCACTGTACCCTAATGGGAATGATTGCCTGGGATCCCAGTGAGAGACTGGGACCATCCTAGGGCCTCCTGGGATCTCCGTGGGACCTCGTGGTATGGGGCTCTAGGTGCCAGGGGACCTCGTAGGACGACGTGGGACCTCGGGAGACCTCATGGAATGCCCATGGGAGCCATGGGACCATCCTGGGACGATCTTGGAACCTCCTGGGACCTCCTGGGACCTGCATGGGACATCGTAATATGGGGCTCTAGGTTCCTAGGGACCTCATGGGAAGACGTGGGACCTCATTGGACCTCATGGGAAACCCATGGGACCCAAGAAAAACCCATGAGAATATCCCGGGACCTCCTGGGATCTCCATGGGACCTCGTGGAGTGGGGTTCTAGGTGCCAAGGGACCTCAAGGGAGACGTGGGACCTCATGGAAACTCAAGGGAAGCCCATGGGAGCCATGGGACCATCCTGGGACCATCCTAGGTCCTCCTGGAACGTCCATGGAACCTCGTAATATGGGGCTCTAGGTGCCGAGAGCCCTCATAAGATGACGTGGGATCTCATGGGAACTCATGGGGAGGCCATGGGAACCATGGGTAACCCATGGGGCCATCCTGGGACCTCCTGGGAACACCTAGGGACCTCGTGGAATGGGGCTTTCGGTTCCGAGAGAACTGTTGGACGACGTAGGACCTCATGAGAACTCATGGTGAGCCCATGGGAGCCATGGGACCATCCTGGGACCATGCTGGGACCTCCTGGGACCTGCATGTGACCTCGTGAAATGGGGCTCGGGGTGCCGGAAGACCTCATCGGACGACGTAGGACCTAATAAGAACTCATGGAAAAGCCCTGGGACCCATGGAAAAATAATGGCACCATTCTGGGACCTCCTGAGTTCATCATGGGACCTCCTGCTATGGGGCTCTACGTACTATCGGACCTCAAGGGACGTCGTGGACTCCATAGGACCCCATGGAGAACAAATGGAGACCACGGGGACCCGATGGGACTAGCCTGAGACCTCCCGGGACCTCCATGGGACCTCGTGTAATGGATCTCCGGGTGACGAGAGACCTCATAGCATGACGTGAGACCTCATAAGAACTCACGGTGAGCCCATGGGAGCCATGGGACCATCCTGAGACCATCCTAGCACCTCCTGGGGCCTCTATGGGTCCTCGTGGTATGAGGTTCTAGGTGCCGATAGACCTTGGAGAAAGACGTTGGATCTCATAGCAACTCAAGGAAGCCCCTGGGAGCGATGGGACGATCCTGGGACCATCCTGGGACCTCTTGGGAAGTCCATGAGACCTCGCAATATGGGGCCCTAGGTGCCAAGGGACTTCATAGGATGACGCGAGACCTCATGGGACCTCATGGGAAGTCCATGGAGGCCATTGGACCATCCTAGGACCATCCTGGGCCCTTCTTGGACCTCCTGGCACCTCCTGGGACCTGCAAGGAACCTCGTGAAATGAGGCTCTATGTGCCGAGAGGTCTCATAGGACGATGGGGAACCTCATGGGAACTCATGGTCAGTCTGTGGGAGCCAAGGGACCATTCTGGGACCGTCTTGGGACCTCCTGGGACATGATGGGACCTCCTGGGACATCATGGGACCTCATTGGACTGGGCTTTAGGTGCCGAGCGTTCTCATAGGACGACGTGGGACCTTTTGGGACTCCATGAGACCTCAGGGGAAGCCCATGGGACCCATGGAACCATCTTGGAATCTCCTGGGATCTCCTGGGACTTATATGGGACCTCGTGCAATGGGGCTTTAGGTGCCGAGAGACCTGTTGGACGTTGTGGCACCTCATGGGAACTCATGGTAGAGCCATGGGAGCAACGGGACCATCCGAGGACCATCCTTGGACCTCCCGGGACCTCCATGGGACCTCGTGATATGGGGCATCTAGGTGCCAAAAGACCCCATAGGACGATGCGGGTCCTCATGGGGACTCATGGTCAGCGCATGAGAGCCATGGGACCATCGTGGGTCCCCCTGGGACCCCATTCGATCTCATAGAGGCCCGTGAGACCCATGGGACCATCTTGAGACCATCCTGGAACCTCCTGGGACCTCCTGGGACCTGCATGGGACTTCGTGGAATGGGGCTTCAGGTGCCGAGAGACCTCATGAGACGACGTGTGTTTTGATGGGAACTCATGGTACCCCATGAGACCAATGAGCAACCCATGGGTTCATCCAGGTACCTCCTGAGACCTCCATGGGACCTCCTGATATGGGGCTTTAGGTTCCTAAGGACCTTATAGGAAAACGTGGGACCTCCTGGAACCTGCACGCGACCTCGTAAAATGGGGCTGTGAGTGCCGAAAGACCTGATAGGAAGATTTGGGTCCTCATGGAACAAGGTGGGGAGCCCATGGGAGCGATGGGACCATCCTCGGACCTCCCTGGAACCTCCTGGGATCTTCCTGGGACCTCTTCGAATTGGGCTCTAGGTGCAGAGAGGTCTTATAGGACGACGGGGGACCTCATGGGAACTCATGGTCAGCCTATGGGAGCCAAAGGACCATTCTGGGACTATCTTGGGACCTCCTGGGACATCATGGGACCTTATGGAAAGCCCATGGGACCCATGGGACCATCCTGGGACGATCATGGGACCTCCTGAGAACTCCTGGGACCTGCATGAGACCTCGTGCAATGGGGCTCTAGGTGCCGAGCGATCTCATAGGACAACTTCATGGGAACTCATGGTCAGCCCACGGGAGCCATTGGACCATCCTGGGGTCATCGTCGGTCCCACTGGGATCTCATATCATCTCATAGAAGGCCCGTGGGGACCATGGGAGCATCTTGGGACCATCCTGGGACCTCCTGGGACCTGCATGGGCCCTCGTGAATTGGGGCTTTCGGTGCCAAGAGACCTCTCGGACGACGTGAGACTCTATGGAAACTCATGGTTGGCCCATGGGAGCCACGGGATCATCCTGGGACATCCTGGGACCTCCTGGGACCTACATGTGACCTTGTGATATGGGGTTCAAGGTGCCAGAGGAACCTCATAGGACGACGTGAGATCCCATAAGACCTCATGGAATGCTCATGGGGTCCATGGGACCATCCTGGGACCAAGCTGGAACTTCCTGGGACCTCTTGGGAACTGCATGTGACCTCGTGAAATGGGGCTCGAGGTGCCGAAAGACCTCATCGCACGACGTGGTGCCTCATAGGAACTCTTGGAAAGGCCGTGGGACCCATGGAGGACCCATAGGACCATCCTGCGACCTCCTGGGTTCAACATGGAACCTCGTGATAAGGGGGTCCATGTACTGGTGGACCCCAAGGGACTTCGTGGGCTCCATAGGACCCGTGGAAAACCAACGGGAACCATGGGGAACCCATGGGACCATTCCCGGGATCTCCTGGGATCGCCATGGGACCTCGTGAGATTGGTTTTGGGTGCCGAGAGAGCTCATAGGACGACGTGGGACCTCATGGGAACTCAAGGGAAGCCCCTGAGAGCCATAGGACCATCCCGGGACCATCTTGCGACCTCCTCGGACGTCCATGAGACCTCGTGATATGGGGCCCTGGGAGCCAGAGAAGTCCATAGGACGACGTGAGACCTCATGGAACCTCATGGGAAGTCCATGGAGGCCATTGGACCATTTCAGTACCATCCTGGGATCTCTTTGGACCTCGTGGGACCTCCTGGGACCTGCATTAGACCTCGTGAAGAGAGGTTCTATGTGCAGGAAGACCTCGAAGAAAGACGTGGAACTCAAAGGATACCATTGGAAGGCCATGGACCCCATGGGGAACCCATAGGACCATCATGGCACACCCTGGGATCTCCATGGAACCTCGTCGAACTGGGCTCTAGGTGCCGAGCGTTCTTATAGGACGACGTGGGACCTCCTGGGACTCCATGGGACCTCAGGGAAAGCCCATAGGACCCATGGTACCATCTTGAGACCTCCTGGGATCACCATGGGACCTCGTGGAATGGGCTCTGGGTGCCAAGAGACCTCATAGGACGACGTGGGACCCCATGGGAACTCAAAAGAAGCCCCTGGGAGCCATGGGACCGTCCTGGAACCATCCTGCGACCTCCTCGGACGTCCACGAAACCTCGTGATATGGGGCCCTGGGAGCCAGGGAACTCCATAGGACGAAGCAAGACCCCATGGGACCTCATGGGAAAGTCATGGGGCCACTGGACCATCCTAGGACCATCCCGGGACCTCCTTGGACCTCGTGGGACCTCCTGGGACCTGCATGGGACTTCGTGAGATGGGGCTCTATGTGCCGGAAGACCTCGAAGAATGACGTGGTACCTCATAGGAACCGTTGGAAGGCCATGGAACCCATGGGGACCCATAGGACCATCTTGGCACCTCCTGGGACCTCCATGGAACCTGATCGAACTGGGCTTTGGGTGCCCAGCGTTCTCATAGGACGACGTGGGACCTCCCGGAACTTCATGAGACCTCGGAGGGGGCCCGTGGGACCCATGGGACCATCCTGGAATCTCATAAGAACTCGTGGAAAGGCCCTGGGACTCATGGAAAACCCATGGGGTCATCCTGGGACCTCCTTGGTTCGAAATGAGACCTCATGATATGAGGCTCAACGTACTGAAGGGCCTCAAAGGACGTTGTGGACTCCATGGGACCCCATGGAGGACCAATGGGAACCATAGGGAACCCATGGGACCATCCTGGGTCCTCCTGGGACCTCCATAAGACCTCGTGAAATGGGGCTCTGGGTGCCAAGAGACCTCATAGGACGACGTGGGACCTCATGGGATATCATAGTGAGCTCATGGGAGCTATGGGACCATCCTGAGACCATCCTGGGACCTGCTGGGACCTCCATGGGTCCTCGTGGTATGGGGCTTCAGGTGCCAATAGACCCCCTAGGAAGACGTGGGACCTCTTGGCAACTCGAAAGAAGCCTTTGGGCGCCATAAAACCATCCTGGAACAATCCTGGGACCTCCTGGGACGTCCATGGGGACTCTTGATATGGAGCTCTAGGTGCCGAGGGACTTCATAGGACGACGTGAGACCGCATAAGACCTCCTGGGATCAGCATGGGACCTCGTGACATAGGGCTCCACGTACTGTGGGACCTCGAGGGACGTCGTGGGATCTCATGGGATCTCTCGGAAAAGCCATGAGAACCATGGAAAACCGATGTGACTATCCTGGGACCTCCTGGGACCTCGTGGAATGGGGCTCTCGGTGCCGGGAGACCTCATAGAACGACATGGGACCCCATGGAAACTCGATGGAAGATCATGGGACCCATGAGATACCTATTGGACCATCCTGGGACCTCCTCGGACCAACATGGGACCTCGTAATATGGGGCTCTACGCACTCGAGGATCTCGAGGGAACTTGCGGACCTCAAGGGGATCCATGGTGAGCCCATGGGAGCCATAGGACCATCCTGGGAGCATCCTGGGATCATCCCGGGACCTCCTGGGACGTCCATGGGGACTCTTGATATGGAGCTCTAGGTGCCGAGGGACTTCATAGGACGACGTGAGACCGCATAAGACCTCCTGGGATGAGCATGGGACCTCGTGACATAGGGCTCCACGTACTGTAGGATCTCAAGGGACGTCGTGGGATCTCATGGAATCTCATGGAAAAGCCATGAGAACCATGGAAAACCGATGTGACTATCCTGGGACCTCCTGGGACCTCATGGAATGGGGCTCTCGGTGCCGGGAGACCTCATAGGACGACATGGGACCCCATGGAAACTCGATGAAAGACCATGGGACCCATGAGATACCCATTGGACCATCCTGGGACCTCCTCGGACCAACATGGGACCTCGTAATATGGGGCTCTACGCACTGAAGGACCCCAAGGGACGTCGCGGGACTTCATGGGATCTCATGGGCCAGTGAACCATCCTGGGCCCATCCTGGCACCTCCTGGGACCTCCATGAGACCTCGCGATATGGGGTTCCAGGTGCCAGGAGACCTCATAGGACGACGTGGGACCGCATAAGACCTCATGAAATGCCCATGGGAGCAATGGGGCCATCTTGGGAGCATCATAGAACCTCCTGGGACAAACATGGCACCTCGTGATATGGAGCTCTACGTACTCGAGGATCTCGAGGGAACTCGCGGACCTCAAGGGGATCTATGGTGAGCCCATGGGAGCCATAGGACCATCCTGGGAGCATCCTGGGATCATCCCGGGACCTCCTGGGATCTTCATGGGATCTCGTGGAATGGGGCTCTAGGTGCCGAGAAATCTCATAGGATGACGTGAGACATCATGAGAATTCGCAGGAAGGCCATGGAACCCATGGGAAACCGATGGGACCATCCTGGGACCTCCTGAGATCTCCATGAAACCTCGTGATATGGGGCTCTAGGTGCCGAGAGATCTCATAGGACAACATGGGACCTCATGAGATTTCATCGTGAGCCCACGGGAACCACGAAACCATCCTGGAACCATCCTGAGACCTCCTGGGACCTCCTCGGACCTCCATGGGACTTCGTAATATGAGGCTTCAGGTGCCGGAGGACCTCAAAGGAAGCTGTGGAACCTCGTGGGGACTCAAGGGGAGTCCATGGGAGCCATGAATATTTCTGGTGAGGCCATGGAAGCCATGGGACCATCCTGGGACCATGCTGGGACCTCCCGGGACCTCCATGGGATCTCGTTATATGGGGCTCTAGGTGCCAAATAACCGCATAGGATGATGTGGGACCCCATGGGACCTGGTAAGGAGGCCATGTGAGCCACGGGACCATCCTCGGACTATCCTGGCACCACCTGGGATCTTCTGGGACCTGCATGGGACCCCGTGCAATGGGACTCTAGGTGCCGAATCATCTGATAGGACGACGTGGGACCTCATGGGAACTCATGAAAAACCCATGGGACCCATGTGAAATCCATGGGACCATCCTGGGATCTCCTGGGATCTTTATGGGACATCGTGATATGGGGATCGAGGTGCCGATGATTCTCATAGGGAGATGTGGGACCTAGTTGGAACTCATGCAAAGCTCATGGGAGCCATGGGACCGTCCTGGGACCTCATTGGACCTCCATGAGACCTCGTGATATGGGGCTTTAGGTGCCAAGGGACCTCGTAGGATGACGTGAGACCTCGCGGGACCTCATTCGAATCCCATGGAAGCCAGGGAAATATCCCGAAACCTTTCCGCGACCTTCTGGGTCCTCTTAGGACCTCCCGGGACTTGTATCGGACTTGTGGGATGGGGCCCTAGGTGCCGAAATACCACGAGGGACGTCGTGGGACCGCATGTGACCTCATGAAAAACCCATTGGATCAGGGGCTATCCTATGAGACCATTCCGGGACCCCTCGGGATCTCCATGGGACCTCTTGACATGGGTCCAAAGGTGCCGAGAATCCTCAAAGGACGACGTGGGTCCTCATGGGCACTCATGGAAAGGCCATGGGACCCATGGGGAACCGATGGGACCATCCTGGGACCACGATGTCCCTTGGAGACCTCCAGTAGGTAGAGCACCATTCGACGAGGTTCCATGCTAGTCCCAGGAGTTCCCAAGATGGACCTAGGATAGTCCCATGGCTCCCGTTGGCATTTCATGAGTCCCCATGAGGTCCCACGTCTCCCCATGGGTCCCCTTGGCACCTAGAGCCCTATATCCTGAGGTCCCATGAAGGTCCCAGGAGGTGCCGGAATGGTCCCACGAGAGTCCCATGGCTCCAAAGTCTCACCTTGAGTTTCCATGAGGTCCCACGTCGTCCTATGAGGACTCTCGGCACCTAGAGCTCCATTCTACGAGGTCCCGTGGAGGTGCCAGGAGGTCGTCAAGATGGTCCCATGGATTTTCCATGGGTGCCATCGCCTTCCTATGAGTTTTCAAGAGGTCTCACGTCGTCCCATGAGGTCTTCCGGCACCTAGAGCCTCATTCCACGAGGTCCCATGTTGGTCCCGGGAGGTCCCAGGATGGTCCCATGGGTTCCCAATGGGTCTCATGGCCTTTGAATAAGTTTTCATGAGGTCCCACGTCGTGCTATGAGCCCTCTCGGCACCTTGAGCCCATTTTGCAAGGTCCATGCAGGTCCCAAGAAGTCGCAGAAGGTCCCAGGGTGATCCCAGGATGGTCTCATGGCTCCCGTGGGCTCTTCATGAGGTCTTATGAGGTCCCACGTGGTCCTGCAAGATCCCTTGGCACCTAGATCCTCATATCACGAGGTCCCATGGAATTCCCAGGAGGTCCCAGGCGGTCCCAGGATGGTTCAAAGTTGGTTCCATGGTTCCCATGGGCTTTCCATGATTTCCCATTGGGTCCCACGTGTTTCTATGAGGTTCCATGGCACCTAGAGTTACATATCACGAGGTCCCATGCAGGTCGCAGGAGGTCCCAGGATGGTCCCATGTCTCCCATGGGCTCTCCATGAGTTCTCATGAGGTCCCACGTCGTCTTACGAGGTCCCTTCGAGATCCCAGGTGGTCCCATGGGTTTCCCATGGGTCTTGTGGGTTTTCCATCAAGTCTCATGAGGTCCGATGGCGCCCCTTGAGGTCCTTCGGTACGTCGTTCCCCATATCCCGAGGTACCATGTTCGTCTCAGGAGGTCCCAGGATGGTCTTATAGGTCCACCACGGGTCCCATGGCCTTTCCATGAGTTCCCATGAGGTCCTACGTCGTCCTATAATGTCTCTTGGCACATAGAGCTCCATATCACGAGGTCCTATTGAGGTCCCAGGAGGTCCCAGGATGGTTCCAGTCGCTCACCGGGATCCCAGGTAGGTGCCACTGGGATCCCAGGAAATTATTTCGAGCAGGGTATGGGAATATACTATTCTCGCGTTATTGAACAGACCCTCAAAGTTGGTCAGTTTTGGAACGGTTCCCGATCCAAAATCACCAGTCATACATGTTGGCATGGTCGCTCAACGTCTATCCGGACGATTTTGATGGAAGCTATCAATTTCTTGATTTCATGACCTCTGTTGGGTGGCTGAATGGAAGATTGCGGACATCCGAGTATTCTCATTCTGATTCTCAGGATATTAAGAATATGCTAAAGTCACCCAAAACGATCCATTGAAATGCTTCAGGGGGCGGATCGTTTGAAGATTCTCAGCCTCTTCTGAGGGATTCCTAGGGCACCTGAAGGAAGACGGTGATATCTGGACCGGTTTGACCCCATTTCCTCCATATTTGGGTACCAGAAACTGAAGAAAATTGATCCGGGGTCGATTACTGACAGTAGTCTCTTCAACGCAGAATTCCTCTATACCGAAGCTCCTCGATACCGAAAATGGCTCCTACGTACCTTTTGACATCATATCCAACAAGTAGAATGTGCGGAATGAGTCAGCAAAAATGTCTGCAACATTTGGTACGCCCGCTAAACCATTGACGAATGAGTTCTGCAGTCAGATCCTCTCACGAATAACATGTTCAACTTTACTCATAAGGTCCACCATGTGGAGTCCATTAGTCTTCGGTATCGCTAAAACAAGGCTTCAAATGCATCCAGAATGATTATTGTTCTGATGAGTGGGCACAGAAGGGAGGAATTTTCTAGAGCTCGATATTCTGGATGGCTCAACTGATTCTGAATAGCTCTAGTAGTTCATTAACTCTTCCACGCTCCCGCGTCTTATAAAATCTTGGTGTAAGCTGCGTGAGTATACGCCACGCTCCACTCATGGACGTTGGGCGTGGCTTGGCCTTGAGGAGTCAGAGTGGGGCACGGCAGCAGCGTGATAGAGTTAAACAATTGACGGAACATTAATCACACGGGTAGATGACTATGGTTCTTGAAGATCGCAGGTCCACTCAAATCCAGAATTTCCATATGAATATCGGACAAACCATTCTGGAAAGTTATACTTCTCGCTGCTTACATCTTTCCAGGTCAAAATTTGGTTCCAAAACCGTAGGATGAAGTGGAAGAGAAATAAAAAGAATCATGCTTGCACGAAACCTTCTAACGAGTGCTCACTTGAAACAGAGGAGATGTACGTCAGTCCAAAAGAACGAGTGAAAGGAAAATGCAACAATAATGGAAATAAACATCTTTCCGTGGCTCACCAAGATGGAAGTACTATTGCTATATCGAGATCATTATACAGGCCATATGTTGGATGAGCTTCAGATACGGATATTATGTACGGGATTGTTGGAGAGAGAATAAATTGCAATTGTTTGTGCGATCAATAAACAATCCTCATATAGTGAATAATTGAGGATAATCCCGATATATGTCTGAGCAGAATATCTTATATCTAGTACTGGCTAATTATACGTAAAGAATGCGTCATGCGTAACATGATGTGGCTGTTTGGCAGAGATTGCGCATCACACGCTTAGATATGTGTGGTGTCCCCTGAACAGATGTCCAAAATACATGAAGGAGTATCATTCTGTTGAACGCAATACCTTTATCCATTCAACAAATGACGACTCCAGCCCACACCGAAAATTGACAGCCGCTCCGGCAACCATGTCACTCGCCAGGTCAGGCATCTGAGCGGCCATATATTCCGTTTAAAAAATTCGGCTACCTGGGCGGCTACCCTTCAGCGGGCCGCAGAGGCGTTCTTGCGATCATCGCGAGTCTACCTATTTTAAGCTTGTTGGATTCAGATCTTCCAGGGCGCAAAATTCAGGCGAAATCCTCTTGTTTGAGAACTCTAAATTCCCGAAGCCGATTTTCCGACCCTGAGTATTGGTTTTGACACCTCAAGGTGCACCCTTGCTCAGCCCTCACTTCGGGAATCCAATGGCGGATGTACAATGGCGTTCGAGATTCAATTCTGCTCGAAGCGATCAGCGATTCTCGCTGGAAATGAATTCGGGATTTTTTTCTGGGAAACATTCTTGGATAATGAAGTCAGTTTATCCGCAAAACCCCCAGAAACCCCTACGAGACAAATAAAATTAGGGATGATCCGATTCTCCTCCGAAATCGCTCAATCCCACATAGAATACATAACGACTCGAATCCGTACATAAGAAAGCATGTGAACTATGAAATAGTTATCCTCAGGTCGATGAACAACTCCTAATATGCCCAAACTACCTCCCACGTACAAGGTGTTGTTAAGATGATCTAAATCGAAGTGCAGACCAGCCGGCTGACTGTTTGAATTAGGTTCTTCTCCACAAATGAATAAGTTATCAAGGAGAATCGAAATCCCTCACTGGGCCCCTTTCCAGAAATCAAAAACAAGATCTTTCGTTTATAACCGTCTTTTTCGCTTTTCTCAATTTTCGCGTGGAATCGTGATAATTTCTGATACAGGAGCAATTTCGATCCCCTGAGATTCTGAGTGTGGTTAATTTGTTGATGATATCAGGTACTATTGAATGAATGAGTTATCAAGAATGATCAAAATACCCCACGCGGCCCTCTTCCTCTGAGATCAAGAACAAGATTCTTCATTTACAACAATTTTCTTCAAATTTTGCTTGAATCCCGATAAATTCGCATGCCAGCGCAACCTTGACTTTTTGGAACTCCGTGCGTAGTAATTTCGTTGGTGATCTAACAGACTATCAAATGGAAGAGTTATCAAAAATAGTCAAAATCCCTCACGCGGCCTTTTTTCCTTGAAGTCGAGAACAAAATTCTCCATTCGTAACCATTTTTCAAATTTGTGCTTGGCCATTTGTGCCCAAAACCCACTGGGGACACTGGCCACCCAAGAATCAACTAAAATTCGCAGGTTCGGGTCCCCAAAGATGGCGCGGATCGCAGCTTTCTAAGGTAGAAAAAGCCACGTGACCTCTGTATACAGACACGTAGCTGCGTCTGTGTGAGGTCCAAAATCTATGTATTTCTTCCACCTCAGAGCGTTTCAGGAGTTATCCGCCAGATGTGACACTTTCGACCGAACCTGCGAATAGCTCCATTCCATGTGAAAAGTACATCCCGGTATTTTCTTTTGATGAGGGTAGTGATACAACTGTTGGCTGGGTGGGTTAAAAACGGGCACAAGCCATATGAATAATTTGGAGTTTCTTCTTGGGCGGAGAATGACGATCCAAATCCATTCAAAAACATCTTGATGACTCAATAATAACTGTAGGAGGGAGCAATATTTATTTCATCCGTGAAGACAGCAACAAATATTCAACAAATCTCGAGTAATTCCAAAGAATAATTTTTCCATCTGGAATCATCGTCTGTATCGTCGCTCGAGTTACATGGTGTGACTATCACAATGTCTACTCCATCGCCATTATTGTCAAGTACATGCTCAACGTCTTCAAGAAAATGTCCATTCGCACGGTGATGGAGAGAGAAAACTAGATTCGTCGTCTGACTAATCGAACGTAAAACTATTTCTATAGTAGACATATATGTTTCCGCGTGTCCTTCGGTCAGATTAATATGGAATTTGCTCTCTGGAACATCAAAAAGTACTCTACATCTTCGAAGACGCGCAAATCACACCCTGCCGTAGAAAAAATCAATTGATATATCAATTGATATATCAATTGATTTGTCAATTGATACGTCAACTGATATATCAATTGATTTGTCAGGCCAAATTGTCAATCGAAATATCAATCGATTTTTCAATCGAAATATTGGTTAAGGATCCACTTGGATTCAATATGATGGAATGGATGATCGATCGAAGAAGAGTATTTCCGTGGAAAGGTCAAGCAGAGCTGAAAAAATGATGATTCCCAAGTATCACTTCCAAGTGTGGTGAGGAGGCCACGTAGAGTTTCGTATATATAGAGCGGGGCGAGGCGTTGCCATCGCTCGCAAAATGATCCCAGAAAATTCCTTTTCACGTCGGTTGGTATGAGGCCTATAACTGGAGGGATTGAGGAGATATATTATGGTTATCCTCGCTTAGAAATTTGTCGACCTCGCATACATACTTTCTATCTCGCATCACAACTTATTTCCATTTCGCATATCACGCTTCGCAACTTAGATTAGATTACACTAGATCGCATTGTCGGTAACGGCGCACGCCTATCTTACCGTAATCGCTCGCACAAGCAGTTATCTACAATAATTTGGAACTCCTATACATATCAACCGAGGTTATACTTGGTCGCTTGCGAGAAGCACAAGACGCATTGATCGAGTCTTGAATTAGATCTCCATGACCTGATTCTTGACATAGTGAAATATGCGATGGACCGGTTAATCAGTTTTGGAGTTGACGAGGGAGTTTGGATATTTTTTCATCGTCGAATCTGATAAAAAGAAAATGTTCATCGGCCTCAAGGTGCTCAGAGTGCGACCAGGCTCCACCTGGCGGACAGAATTGAACATGCTGCACTCAGACCGCCAAGTTGTATCATTATGAATCGTCATTATGAATATGAATACCATTATGAAAATGAAATTAAGGTCAAGTCTCCATCTGAACCAAGACACCTGAGGCCGATTAGCATTCTAGGCGCGGTGGCGAAGATTCTTGAGGAGATGGCTCTGAGGCAAATAATGGACTTTGTCTCTTCCAAAGATATCATCAGTTCGCATCAGTCGGGATTCCGCAAAAACCACAGTACGCACACTGCTCTAGTAAAAGTCGTTGATGACATCAGGGAGGCCATAGACCAAGAAATGGTGACTTTACTTGTTAGTCTGGAT
>JAPYYZ010000268.1:0-22642 GCA_030522705.1 Eretmocerus eremicus | reverse complement strand
CCTCTCTCTCTCTCTCTCTCACTCTCTCTCGCTCCGTCTCTCTCTTTTCTTTTCCTCTTACTTCAGATTGTTACGCTTTCATATGCAACATACATATTCCAAAGGAAAATTTTTCATGAATCGGACTTTGATCCTTTTTGCATTTCTTTCAAATACAATTTTAATCTAATTCATACACTGATCACAATTTTTGAGTAGCATTGCGTTCAATAATTGAGATCGGAATGTTATGTATATAAAATTCTGCAAGTACCGAGTTCTTTTACACCCGAACATTTCATTCGGTTGTATCGACTGCAATGTATTTTTGTATGAATCATACGCTTCCAAATTAATCCTCTATGGAAACATTTGATGGACAACGTTTAAAAAATTCGTTAATGACATTAGATACTTCTACAAAAAATCCAAGGCAAACCACAAAGGCAGTGTGTAATTTCGAGTGTAATGGAAATTTCAAGGAAAAACAATATTGCAGACATTCGCTAACCTTTCGTCTAGTTATTCACAGCTCGTGACTCGCAAACTTTGGACTTTTTCCCAACTTCTGTGAAAAAAATTGAAAGCTTCGCAAAATTTAAATTATTTCTGATTATGGTATAATTCCATAAAGAATGTTTAGAAGATTTCGAAGTTTGTTCTCAAAATATCGATATGAGAATAAAGCTTAACTTTCTGGATAGAACTTCACATGCAGATTGTGGAATTAATTGAGGAAAGCCCTCTCGTTTCTTTTTGAAGAATTTTCCGATAAAAATCATGATATAAATATTTCATCAAACCCATCCAAAATACAGTGAAACCTCGGTTAACGGACAACTTAATATAGCAAACACCTCCGAAAGTGGATATTTTGAGACGTTTAGTTTGATTTCTGGTTGATTTTAGGGGGACAAGAACTTTCGGAGAGCAGGTGGAGCAATGACGGACAGCTTGTAATGACGGAAACTTTTTTCTGTTCCAATCGTATAGATTTCATGATATTGCACCTCAATATACACTAGGCACCTAGAATTTTCAATATCTCATCAGTCAAGAGGGTAACTCTCATAGATACGCGCCCAAAAATGTCAACTATCACAATAGCATTTTAATTCCCACGTAACTAAGTCACTTGCTATAACAGACACAGCGTATGAAAAGGAGATTTTTATCTCTCGCGCTGATGTTGAACGATCTTGACCTACATTGAATTTTCTGGCAAATTATAACTCTAACTCTTATTTGTCAAATGTTTCAAAAATCCGAATGGGAATCCGGAATAGAATTTCGAGTAAAAAACTGTAACAGACATTGATGATAGACTATTTTTATTTAAAAACTGTATGATCATGAATTAGCACATTTGGAATGTTGCAGTGGATGAAAATTTAGAAATACTACAGCCCAAATCATGACTTGAATTCATTTACCTAATCTGTGCACCTATAAACACATGGTAAACTGTATCTGAAACTCAAATTTCAACGCCTCCGCAAGGGGACACACTTATTCGGGTTACCGAGTTGTGCGTTACTGCGAGGTTCTACTGTATTTTCATTTTTATGTTCATCTACAATTCCATCCATGAGTTGAAAAAAAAAGAAAAAAATTTCCTAGATCTCACACCGGAACGGGTGATTCAGAGTAAAATAAGGTCTGTTAAGAGGGAACACGCCCTTCTGATTACGTCGTGTCACTTTGATATTGTTTTGCCACAGACTAATAATTAGTGTTATTATCATTCTGTCCCTTCAGAAAATCTGTCAGAACCCAAAAAAGAGTTGTGGTTTGTATCTCACAGGATGTATTGAGGATGGATTTCTTATAATTTTGGAGGATTTTAATTGTTCACTACTTTGGATTTAAGCTTATCATTAATAGAAAAATCCCATGACACCGCTATTGAATATTAGAATCAAGAATCAACATCATCTGCACGTATCAAACGAACAGTTCTGTGCTTCAACATGCACAAATATACTGAAAAGCTATGCACAAAGGACGTCCGCAGACTTTTTACCAATTTTCGATCCCCCTACCTTCCAACCCGTGCCCGCAATTTCTCTCTTTTCAAATTGGACTATTATATTGAGGTCACAAGTATACCTCCTCCCTCCTTCCAATGCGGACGTTCTTTGTGCGTGGCTCCTTAGTCTTTCACGACTTGACACACTTAATAGGTACAGTTTCGCGCAGGCGCGAAGTTTGAAAGAACGAGGGTATTTTTTTTTACTTAGCTTATGGAGGTACTATTTATTTTTCCTCACTCTCTCACTCTCACTCATCTTTTCTATACGTAACGTAACGTATGGGTTACTCGTTTCATTGCACTCGCCAATCCTTTCGCTCTCACGCATAATTCTACATGATCTCTACTCTTTATCGCAAGTGCATACATCTCATTGAAGATGATTTAATTGTTCTCTTTCAGAGCGCTGTTCAGAGAGATGTATTGCGTCCTTTGAAGGAGGAAGGCATGCAACGAAATTTCTCACGTTCAAGTTTTGAGAATATTTCTGACGGATGAGATCATTTTTAATGTTCTTCTCAAGAACTGATCGACAAGATTTAAATTTCATGCTTTCACAATGTTTGAACACAGATTGAGACAAATTTCCAACAGTGGAGATAGCTCATATGGTAATGATTGTTATAAATTCAAGAGATGGCACCAGTATTTCAGGAGGAATATCAATGAAAAAACAAAATACATCAGGAGTAGAGAAGTAGGTTACAAGAATCGTGCCGGGAAAGCTTCCTGAAAAATTAAATATCTTGCAGAACATTGGCTAGCCTTTCGATATATGTGAAATTAATATATAAGCATTCGATTGGGATGCTCTCGATATTCTCACAGTTTCATACCATACGATACCATGAATCATTAATGATTGGATGAATAATATCTCTTACAGAGCTATATGCGTATAGCTCGAAATCGCAAAAGGCCACTATTTTACAACAAGTTCACTTTCTACAACTCTCACATATTTCTCCTACTTCTTTCTTTTATACATATATAAATTCTTTCAATCAATCGTGATTATCATATTCCTTCTAGATTCTCGATTAATCATATAGTACAATAACGAGAAAGGAAAGTATAATCTGATGTTTGTGCCGCAGACAATTCCTTCAATGGGATGATTTCATAGGTAGAGAACATGTTGCTCTTCCATTCTGCGCTCGATATATTACATCGTGAAAAGTACATAGTCAAATATCTCTCTTCAGAGACATCTTCGAAGTTTCAAATATATTTTACAACGCGTATCATCTAGTCTTCGATATTAACAACTATCTGCACAGAATGTTCGCTATCTGCATTCTTCACATATCTTCATTTTCCTCTGCTACGATCTACCGATCCACATAATTTTCATGCGGTAGATATATTATTATCTCACTGATGGAGTCATAATCTACGCTTGGCACACAGTACTCTTCATTTGCTCAAGTGATCCTGCGCAGAATCGTCACTGCAAATAGAAAAATGAGGTTTCCAATTAGCCCGGCTATCCTACGGCGTTTTTATGTCACACAGTCTTCCAATCTTAAGACGAGAAGAATATTTATTCTTCCATTCATTCGAGAAAATTCATTCTGAAACACGTTCATCCTGTGCTTATTAGAGAAGCCACGTCGAAGTAATTCTGTGAAAGCTTTTTCTAACAATTATTACTCTGATCATTACTGCTCCCTCTCTTCGCTTTGTGAGATTGCAGGTTGAACACACTTGTATCTGATTTAAGATGAGACTACATCAAAATTGAGTCAAAAGTCAATTATTTCGTTATTCCGGCTTCCAAGTAGCATGTAAACCTTAAGCGACTCGTTTTTTCGTCTAGATAGTTTTTTCCGATGGTGTTCGACCAAATAGGTTTCGCGTAAAGCTCTTTGAAGTTCTTATACAATAAGCTATACATGAAATCGTCGGTCAAACACCTTCGAGAAAAATCTAGATTCAGAAAGTTATAGTACTTGCAAAAAATATCGACCGGTATAGGCTTTTATGCTACTCGAGAGCCACAATAAAAAAAAATCTATTTCTGACCTAATTACCGTATTGTCACACCTTGTGTGGACGCTTTCTATTAGCAGGCGAGTGGAACTTGAAACGGTCATGTTTGTAATCGTCGCCGTGATCAACATTCGGCAAGATCACAGAGTGAGCTCGAGATCATGAATTTTGATGCCACAGTCTTTATAGAAACGTTTTAGGCAACGTGACCGAAATTCACAATGAGTGGAAAGTCAATAAACTTAAAAACGGATCCAGATAATCAGGTCAACAACATCGATAGGCTGTCAACATGACAATGTGAACTACTCGAGAGCTCTTTACAAGTTAGTAGCCCAAAAAGTAACTGAACCGAGATTCAGGCCAATCCGTCGAATCTTCGGGTAGTGTTTCGAAATTATCGAATATTCTCAAGCTTAAAATATGACAATATTGTGAGGAAGAACTTTGTCCCAGAACTTCTTGGGGATTGAAACAAATGAGCGACTGCAGACCGTAGTGAAATGTGTTACTCCTCGATTCTCCAAAAATTTGTGAACTGTCATACGATTCATCGTTTAACTGCATAGATACAGAAGGATTTTTCCGGAAGAACTAAATCTGAATCTTTCGGTTCATAGAAATTTCAAGAATTTGGAATGAACTCATTTTAGTATGTTTCGCAGCTGTCTAAATTAATCAACATCTTACCAATCAAGAATTCGTAAGGAAAAATGTTATTAATCTATAGTCGAAAAATCGAGCCATTTTTCTCTAAATCCAAACTAGCAAGTCTAAATTACAAGAGCAAATTTTCTAGAAACCATTATTGAGGATATATGTAGATTTATACATTCAATTAGGAAGATTCTATTATGTTGGCCTTTGTTATTCGAACGCGTTGAAATATATGCAAATGGGGATTGGTTTTGAGGTGTATTTCCTACTCAACAAATATTCGATGAGCTATCCAAATTCTAGCTGAATGACTCTGAATTACTATGGGGTTCCGAAATGCTCAAAACAATTCGTTCTTACAGAGTGCCTCAGAAGTCAGTTTTCCCCTCCTTTCTCTCCACTATATACCATTTCAAACTTTCGATTATGCGTCCCTTGAAATAATTGGGGAGAAACACTAATAATGGGCGTATTTAAGAATGCGGTTCAAGAACGCAGACTGAAAGCTAATCACGCGTTTCAGTATAAACCCAATGACTTGAGATTCGACCTTGCGGGTGAATGGGAACCACGATCTTGGACTTCCAATGCTGAAAAACAGGAACGATGCATTCAGAATCGCTAAAAAGTCATGGATCAAGATGAGAATTGCCAGACTCAGTAGCATTATGAAGGAACAAGACTGGCCAGTTCACGACAGACAGATCCCTGATATCTGGAGGATACTCCGGGAGGAAGACGATCTATTCTGGAATTCATTATCCCGACAATGATTCGAGTCTCAATTCTCATCCTGCAGTTTTGAACCTTCCATGTGGAATTTGATGTAGGATTCTCGTTGGCATTTCACTTAGGGATGCATCCAGAAACGTGACGTAAAATTCTGTCTATGACGGATTCCACTGGCAGACTCACGTGGATTTTTACGTAAATCCCACACATCGAGATTACCTGGTCTTAAGATATAAAAATGCAGTCGTTTTTTTCTCCTCTATTCAGGATTTTGAGATGGAACAATTCTGAATTCACGTGGTGAAAAATGATTTTGAATTCGAATTGTGGTGATTATGGGCAAGATCGGTCAAATCTGAGTCAAAATAGCACCATTAAACTTCTGCCGTGTATCAAAGTAATGCAGATTATAGAGTTTCCCATGGTCTTTAATGTTATCCAAACCAGTGGGACGGAACTGATTTTTGAGACACTTGTCATATCACATTCAGACCTAATCGCATTCATGTCCACAATCAAACCATTCTTCCACACATTGCACTACCAATGTTATGTAGGATTGATGTTTTATTTCAATAATTCAAATCTTTCAATTTGTGGCAACAGTCAAGAAGGATTGTTTTCGCATCTGAACACCGAGTTCTTGTACAGATTTTCGAGAAATCGTACAAAAACCATCCAAGATAGCCAAATGGGTGCTAACTCATATTTATTATTCAAGAACTCAACGTTCTATTTTGATGAAATTAATACATCAAATTTGCTCATGGTTCGGGAGAAGTATCAATCGTCCTACGAAATATTATATGAGTAAGAATTTCAAAAGGTTATTAGTCTTAGTGATTTGAACAGACAAGGATCAGTTCACCCTAAGATTTCAGTCTCCCGATTTTAAATGACCCAAAAAGGGAGGTTTGTAGTTAAATTAGTGGAAAAATCAACTGGGGGTTCCAAATTATCTTTTTAGTCGAAGCATTCATTAAGCATCTTCCAACGGAATGCATTCTTGATCTTACCTATATTCTGATAATATTTAAGAATGACATTTGATAGTTTAATGCAACAAGGGCCTTCAGAATGATAAAGAAGTCTCAATTACTGGAGGTCTCTTTTTTGCATGAACCCATTCAAATGTGATCAAGATTGTGGACAAACTACTTACGGTGAATGGTAGAAGGTGCAAATATTTGAAAATAAGTCCCACGTAAACCATGCTCTCAAATATCAGGATTTGTTAAAATGACATTCCTGAGTGCAATAACGATCAAGCATCATATGATTCTACTTTTTCAAGTTCACATGACATACAATAAATGGTTAGGACATAGATGACTGTTCTTACCCCACAAACATGATCTTCTGAGGTATTCTTGCCATAATATACTCATTCGACTCAGCTGGCATTACTCCGAAGTAGACACAAGAGCCAGCGTAACTGTCAGAAATTTCCTGGAGTTTTCCAACTTCCATTTGGAGTTCAATCGTGACTCTACTCACAGTTATGATGGAAACAGTTTCACGGTAACAAAAGTTATGTCGAACAGAGTCAAAAACTTGAAACGCAAATTTTAAGAAAGTTTCAATAATTCAGGTTGCTCCTAATTTTGTAATGAATACGTCAAAAAATTCTCAAAAAACAAACGAATTTCAATATAAAACTTACAAAACTATCGACGTTTCCATTGGAAGTTGCTTTAAAACGAGCAAGTTACTCACTCGTTAAGTAAGAAAGAGCCTGTGTCATACCTTACCCAAAAGTTTTGAAGGAAAGACATACAACATCTTTTGCTCAGTGTTCCGATGCGAAAACAGCCCAAGTGTTTCGAGATTCAGTGCCTTGGATTGAGCTTACCATTTGAAATTTGCCGACACCGCAATGCCCCTTTTCACTTCATTGAAATATGTAGAAGATGATGGTTGATGTGACAACGGTTGCAGTAGCGGACTGATGACGGTCATTATGACGACGATGCTGGCATAATTCCTTTCTGGGTTTCGACTCATGCGGTCTCCGAGATCGTGGTTACGGGCTGATCACTGCAAGTACTCAAGGCAGACGTGGTTGTGGTGTTGGTAATTGTGGGAAGCGGCAGTGGCCGCAGGGCCTGCATATCGCAGCTGTGGGAACCACGCGCCTTTAGATCCTGGAACAGTTGGCATTTGGAACATACTTCAGTTCATATTCCTTACCTATTTTTTGTATGTTTCACGATCCTTGGGTTGTCACCAATCTTACTAAATTACTCATTCATGCATTCTCGGGAGAACGAAAAGTTTCCATTTAATTTCTACAAATTGAAGCTCGCATTTGACTGAATCTAAAAATTCATTTGATTCGGATCACCTGGAAATAAATAAGATGGCTTCAAATCCTCAAGAAAGTTCAAAAAATATAGCTCTATCAGGCATGTCTTCACCATGATTTTCTTGCTTCCTTAATGAAATAAGGTATCTGCTTCGTGGTTTTATATGTTTCTACTGAAAGTGGTACCAGAAACCATACCCTTGGCGTAGCACCTCACCACGTGACAAGAAACAAGCTCTAATGCCGAGCCTAAAAGTTTAAGAAATTATCAAATCTAAAGTGAAGGCTTTGTTCTGGAAGTTTGGATCACAACTTTCCCATCTCTCAGTCGTGAATGACCATTGAAAGAAATTTTTCGCTCTCATAAAATTTCAGTCATTGCTATATCTTATTGGATCTCATACTAGAACGTCCTCTATTTGATTAACTATCAGGTCATACAGTCACATCATTCATTCAGATCTATTATACGAGTTACTTCCAATTTTCCTACGAAAAATTAAAGATAAAGAGTCAAATTCATAGAGAAAGATGGAGTCTTCGGTAGAAGGGGATAGATCCTATGAAAAAGTGTAGTTTTTGATTTTTATGTGCAATCATGCATAGTCATCTTCATATCATGCTACCTATAGAGTTTGGAATACGCTCGATTAATCGATGAAGTAACATGAATCTACGATCGGTTTTTCAACGTATAAGTAAGACAAATCAAGAAAGGTCACATTTTGTTCGTCTTGCGTAAAGAACTGAGACTATTTCATGCCCAATGCGCTCTACTACGGACTGCAAAAGAAGGAGGCATTCAAAATAATGATTTGTGACAACTCAAATACCACCTTTTTTTTGACTTTGAGAAACGACTAGACTCTTTGAATCAAATATGCTATCTCACTCAGGAGCATGATGGATGCAAAATAGATTAGACTTCTCACGTTACCGAGAGACAATATCAAAGCTTTCGATTTGAGTTTCTCATCTGCTCGGGAACCAATTCGAGATTCATTTTACTTCATATCATACTGCATTGGAACGTATTTAATTAACCTACCTACCCTCTTAGAATATAATATAAAGTAAGATGATATCAAATCGTGTTTGAATGATGTAAGATCTTTGTGTCAGTATCAAATAGGAGTCAAATTAAGCTACTTTCAACAAAACATGCAATGGACCATCTGGTTTCCATATCGGATCCAGCCTTGTAATACTATACCATTTAAGCCATATCCAAACCAAGCGTCAATAATTCAAAGGAAGGGAGAATGGTAAATTACCAAAATACTAGGGGATCAACAAGCGAATGTTAAGCCCACCCAAAATGTATGATTCCGATTAGCCTCTGTTTCATGAAGAGTATGAAAATGTAAATACCTATACACCGATCAAAGATGAAGAAAAAGTCCACAGCCGTCATCGTATTCTACTGGAAAGCACATTAGCTATGTGCACCTTGGTCTTAGAGTATTTCTCAAAGAGGAATTCGGTGACGAACTCCTTCTATTATCATGGCCGATTGATCGGAACTATTAGAAGAATTCGTGTTGAAATAAGTTCCAAGGGTAGCATAATGTTGATTTTATTTGGATTCTTTGTATTGACTGATACTATCTAGCGATACGTAACTTGACAAAACCCATCATTTCTTATATTACTCGTTTCAAGAGCAGAATAATGGATTGTGATATCATGAAGAAAACTTTACTTGAAAATCTGTACTAGCTGCAGCAAATGCGTTGGCTTTGATGGTATTCATCGATTTTTGGCCTCACTTACAAAGTTTACTGAATTCATATGAGTCGCGTATGTAAGCCAGGAGCGAGTGTATGGAAATCGACGAATGGAACACCTTTCATAGGATCCTGCTGAATGACGTGCTACAGCATGTAGGAAAACTTGAGCATCTCCCTACATCGCGAGCATGAAATTTGGTATTGAAAAGACGATTTCCACTGAGAAGCAAAAGCCGTAAATCAGAAAGTCTATATTACTCTGGTATCATATCATCCAATTTATATGTTGTTGGGAGAGCCAGCTAGTCTAGCCTCATTCGTGCCAGATTTCACGAGTATTCTTTCTAGAAGATTCTAGCCAGACGAAAACACCGTGCCACTCACAAAACAAGTTCAAGGAGTTCAGGTTACGGATTCGACTCAAACTCTAAAAACCTTTGAGCATCGAAAGAAGATATTCAAAACCGCAAAGTCTAATGCTCAAGCGTTTTCAAGCTATGGTCTAAGACATCAGTTGTATCAGTATACCTATATACATCGAAAACCATATATGAGGGCTCACTAATCTGCTAATGTGAAGCCTGTAGCTGAAAAACACTCGAGTGGTAGGCTCTACGTCTTTGGATGTTTTGGTGTCCGATTTCCAAAGTTTGAGCCGAATCCGTGACATGAACTTCGTGGATTTCTCTTATTAGTGGTGGGGTGTCTGAATACATAGACATAATCCAAGTTGTCTGGATTTCACCACTAGTTGAAGCATTGCTCATCGTCATTCTGATCATGAAAATACGTTAAGAGGCTTTGTCAGAGTCTTCAAAAATATCTTCAGTATATCCATACTGCAAGATTTGAGATCATTGAAGTTTATGATTTAGATGAGGACTTATTAGGGGGAATTTCTAATCCAATTCTTGACCCTTAGGCTGCCTATTCACGGCACAGGCAGCCTATTCTACTTCGTTGGAGCAAGAGAGGCATATTCTGCCCTAGGGTCACTAGATTACCAGTCTCTCTCTCTTGCTCCAAAGATGAAAGATATGCCGTCCTGGCGACAGAGTTGTACCGTGACAATGCAGCCATATGCGTCATTTCCTATGAAAATCTCTGAATGCATAGTCAAACTCAAAAAACGTGCTGCAGTGGAGTGCATCTTGCAGCACGTCCCATGACACATGTTGTACCACGTTCTGCAAAATATTCTGTTACATATTACACGGGATATCTTGCAGAACATCTCGCACCACTGAGCATGTGCTATAATTGGGGTTGCAACAGGTGATTGAGCCAACGTCTATACAGATGGCACATGTCAGCATCACACCCACTCCTAGGTACATTCGCGAAAGATAAATCTATAGGAGACATTGCAATACATCTATTGCCGTAGAAGAAGACTATCAGACTTGAAGTCAAGCGTTGACTTTGCCATGTTTGTTGTCGCATTTGCAGCAGCTTATGCAGATGATGAGATGAAGTAATGGATGGTAGAGTATATTGCAATGATTGAAACAACGTAGAAGGTAATGGCACTTGTGACGTAATAGTATTTGAGTGAGTACAGTTTAGAAGTTATTTGGGTTAGGTTATATCAGCGAGGTTAGGAAGTCTTGCGAAAATTGAGGAGAGGCGGTGAAGTCGGAGAAACACCCCAAGTATCACATTATATGATAATCTGAACAAAGACACGCCTTCCTCCATAAATATACTTCACCAGTTTTGAGAATGAAATTTATCTTCGGAAGATGGATGAATGGCACGGAGAGGGAGTTGCATCTACTGAGAGCTACGTTTGCATTGGAAATTGATGAGCGGGAACATACGTCAGACCAAAACTTCGCAAATGTATTGGATCTGCAGGAGTTAATCTACTGCACTAAAACTGACATGTGCTTCATATGGAGTTGTTAGTCTCACTCGCCAGCACGACGCTAAAAAGCCTTTCCATATCCCATAAGTATCAGCCTACGATAATAATCATAACTAAGTAAGGGGAGGTAAGCGAATACGAAGGATCAATGCTGCAGCTCATTCTCACTACCTACTGTGAGAATCTTATTAACTGTGCGAGGCCAAAAGAATGGGTGTCTATAAGAACTAATGTATTCAGGACACAAGCCTAGTGAATTTATCAAATACGTGTGTGATCATATCAATTTCCTGGAATTGATTGACATATATCTCCCTATTCCATGAGCTAAATTGGATGTTTGCATAATTATAGGGCGAGCTAGAAGCCAGGCGAAGCAACTGTACGGAATTATTGCTATCTGCTTGCAGGGTTTGCGCGCCGAGGTCTAGAGACCTCTCTTCTGTGGTGCCGTTGTCTGTGTCCTATGAACTCTTCTCTTATTCCTTGCTGTATCATTAACTCTTCTAACTGTGGCTATCATGTGCTCTCTGACCGCTTTTTACATTTTTGCATAGTCACAAACGTTGTAGATATTGAGAAAGCATGTGTGTTGCAATTCAATATTGAGATATAAAAAGAGGAATGCCCATTTAATACATATATTCAATCTCAGTATCGTAAGTCATCGACTAACGGCCAATGGACATGCTTTCGAAAGTGAACATTATATGCAAAATTTCTGCTTCATAAGAACTTTTTTTACCTTTGATCTCACTTCGATACGATCGCCATAAATAAGCACCACTCTGTCTCTGTTTTCAGTGTCGGTAAGCTGATACGAGCAGTCCTACTCTTGCGGCGCATTAACGGTTCAACGTTAATTCGGTATAGTTCCATTTTTGAGTAGAGTAACAGTGATTATCATGTGATCAGTATCAATCGTTCCAATGTTGTAAATCGGTCAGTCAATTGTGTCCGCAGCGTTGGTGTTTGTCAATAATTCGATCCGAGGCCAGTTGGATGTAGTCCGCGCCACGATGTACGATGAAAATACAGCAGATGGCATCATGGTAGTCCAATGGTTGGTCGACGGCGCAGGAAACGGGCAAATGGAAGAGAGAATTCGATTGGTTTTTTTCGCTCTGAGAATTGCCTCCGGTCAGTGCCCTCGACACAGATATTCCAGAGTCATCATAAGGTATAGCTAGCATCTCAATCGTCGTATCACCCAGAGTTAACATCTTCGACGGCTTTGTCAGTCCGCAGGCTCTATATATCTAGATCGCAGATCTTCTCGTGGTTACAGGCAGTGTGTTGTTGTCTACGGTGGTTGTGTCCATGATGTGCAAGTGTGTGAGTGCAAGTCGCAAGAGTCTCTCAGGTCTCTAGCCTCCAGGGCCTACTCTGTTAGTCGGTTGGTAGGTGCGCTAGAGGGCGTGCATGAGCATGTGCGCGCGCACGCGGCAAGAGAGATAGAGATAGAGAGAGAGAGCGGGCGGAAAAGCAAGCACACACACCGCGAGGCCCCCAACCCTGGCCGTATTGCCGTTCTAATATCGGTAACGGGGCTGGGCTTAGAAAGAGGCCTCGACGAGGTAGGTGTCGTCCCCGGGAGCGCCGGTGCCCGTCTGGCCGCCGCCACTGCCGGCCTGGCCCGTCGAGCCCGACTCCGCCCTCGCGGCTGGGATGTACTGGCTGTACGCCTGCTGAAAAATCCACAATCACAAGCACACGCTCTACATATACTTGCAAAAGCCTAATCTTCTTTCTCGACTAACATGTCAACAATTTGTATAGTACTCTCTCGTATGGTAAGGCTCTATTCAAATCTGGCGCTAAATTCATCACTGTTCTCAGGTGAATGCCGTTTCGCATTAAGCTCACTCTACTCATGGGTTCAAGCTTGTGGGGAATGTTTCGCGTAGTTAAAATATGGTTGAATCAAAATTTCAAATTCCATCCTTCAAGTACAATACAAAGCAGTGGTTCTTTATTCAATAACTCATGGAACAAATTTGGAGAGCCCAAAATTGATTACAGATGAGGATTGGATGGTTTCGGTTACAATCATAACTTGATGGCTAGAGGAAACTATCGGACAGCACCCGTTCGGAGTTGGAATTGAGTTCAAAGCAAAAGCCTGGTGGATCCGGATCATGCATCATTCGATTATTGGGACCTCTGAGCTAACCTTCTGGGGCTTTAGCCTACTGTAGGTATTGGAGACAGTTGACACTGTTCTAAGAACTGAGCAATAATCAATCCTACCGATTCTTACTAAGTTGATTCCCAATTGTCAATCAACAAGTGGAAGTTTTCTCAACTGGTCATCGAAGGTCAAGTTCTCAGTCTACTCCTACTTTGTATTGGATATCGTGATTGCAGAAAAAATCAAAGAATCAACTGGTATCCAAAAACTACATCTTGTTATTCATTCAATGTGATATCATAAACTCCCTTTTTTCAACAGTCTAAGTAGGTTTTGTGGGTGAAGACTCTAACTCTGGATCATCTAATGTTTCAAACTGACTTTCAGAATGCTAAGAGTCATGGAGTTTGCGTGTGATTAAGCCGTCGAAGTGGTCGGTTGTGGACAATAGTTCTTCAAATAAGTTTCTGAATCTTTAAGCACCTCTATAGTTAATACATGCGTTTACTGCAAAGTTATTCCAAAATCTCAAGATAATTCTCCAATTATCGTCAAATTCATATAAATCACTCCATATTATTTACATCCAACTAAGGGCCCTGAATGTTGAGCAATTTTGACATCTAACAATGAAAATGAGTGATCCATATTTGAATTACCTTTTTAAGGAGATCAAGAATGGTGTTAGTGCAATGAAATGTGTTGCGAGGTGCCTTCCCTGAGTACACGAAAGATATTCCGAGTTGAATAATCGTATGGTTGGAAAAAAATAGAGAAAGTTTTGATGTGTAAATTATCTCTTTGCTTGATTTGATCTCACTATCGTGACCTATTAATGCATAGCTGTGATATTGGCCATGGGATGAGGTGTCCCTGTATTTTTAAAGGTTATCATTCGCATGAATAATTCATGAACGAACTCGGTCTGAGTCCAGTAAAATTGAACGCAAACATCAACTGCTGATGAATATAGAGAAGGTTGTGTCAGGTAAGAGTGAATAGAATGAAAATTATGGAGGAGTATATCACAACACCGGTCATGAAAAGATGGTTTTGCATGAAAGACTTGTGAAGATCCGAATCGAGTGAGACTCGTTAGTCCCAGGTAATCACAAAAAAACTCCGGTACACTTGAACGTAGCGATTTTGAGCCACTATTTTTATCCCTTATCACCGGTGAGTTCGAACCTACAATGAAACCTAATCACAAACAGCCATTTGGATGATAACACTAAGTTTCGTTGGTATTATTATTACTGACTTTTATATACATCTGTGGTTATCGGAGTAGTTTTTTATCGGAATACCTGTGATAGTTTTGGGAAATGCCAAATAACATGAGGGAATTGAACTTGATTTTTTCTAATGAATCTTTGACGTCATAAATGTGAGATTGAATGCAGGGGGATCGAAGATGTTGTTATCTTGTCGGAAATCTCTTTCCTTTGATTTTAAGAATAGGAGGTTCTTTTTTTTGTCGAGACTGCGAAATGAGATTATTATATCTAAATGCTGTCGATTTTTCTTATTGATGGACAAAATTCGAATCTGTGTAGCTTTACATTGATAGCCGAGACTACTCCAAGTACTCCAAAGAAGGATACTTTAGCACCATTGAATCAGTTCACGAGAGCCGGAAAAGACCCTGTCCTAAAATCACGAGGAACTTACGTCATAATGAATATTATCAAGACGAGTGTGACAAGGGGAAATTTCTACTCATAGTTAGCAGAGAAACATCGATTTGCCTTTAGCTTATGAGGGTTATATATTTACAGTACAAATTTAGCAATTTTTAGAGGGACATTGAGAATCAAACATACATGGCACTGTACAGTCACATTTACTTATAGTACCCATCGGAATGGAACATGAAATACAAAAATAACATCTCATGTGTTGATTTTGTTCTAGCATCTTAGACTTCTGAAGGCTCTGGCTAGGAATGAGATACCCAACTATGAACGTGAAGTTATCATACGACTCAGAAAACCCTATCTCAACTCATAGCTCTCCTACTCCACAATGGGTATTATTTTTTATTTTGCACGACCAAAATACATCTTATGTCCGCGTTGGGACATAGTCTAAGATCGTTAATTAACTTTATTAAAAGTTCCTGCAAACCTTCCATCAAAGAGACTATCAGTGAGCTGATCGAATACCAGAGCTTTCAGATTCTTCTACTGCAAAGTATGAGGATTATTCAGGAAGGATACGTTTTTGAATGGGTACTCAGAACACGATTTTCATCAATCTCTTGCCTGGCTATTGATCTGCAGTGGGTTTGAAGCTGAGCTATCGGCCTCACTTTCATCCTTTGACTGTATGCATGAGCGCCAAATTGCCATGAAAACAACGCGATTAGTTGTTCATTCTTCCCAAAATAAAAAATTACCTTATTTTGAAATTTCGATTCTATTGAGATCAAATTATCATCTATCAAGTATATTTTTAGTGATGGCGATGTTTGGTTGGACTACGAAATGAGTCTCATTCCCCTCAAGATTATTCTATTCCTACAAAACAAGAGATTTGAATTGGTCCCTTTGGCGATGGCACTTCGCCTTTGCAACCAAATAATCTAATAAAACCATCTTGTTTTCGATGGATCTTTTGAAATTCAATATATTCTAGAATTCAAGTTTCTGACGATAGAGCTCTCGAAAATTGTTACCCTTTCGCGTTAATATAACAATGACGTCATCAATGGAATTCCGATCATTTATATAATATCCATGTTCTGATGTTTAGCTCATAATTTCAATGTAAATAGTTTGAATCACAAAAGTAAGAACAAGTTCAATTTGGTATGAGGAGTACCAATTGTGAAACTGATTCATCTGAATCAATATTTCAAAAAAATAATGAGATATCATAAAATGTACCACCTATGAGAGGAATCTACATGATCCTACTCAAATTGAGATAGTTGCCCAGATCTTATGAGAATTCTGATGAAAGTTGAAAATGTTATAACTACTGCTCGTCAAGAAAGACAAACACTTTTCAACAAGATTTTTTTCTTGTTAAATTGAACCACAAAGAGATTAGTTAACGATGCTCCTCAATAGGATGGAATGATTCGCACGAGGGTTCGGAACATCACCAAACAATTAACACTCGCCTGGAATCTCTCTTACAAAAAAATGTTGTTTTTCTTACTGATCACCAGCATGCTGAAATTCAGGGCAATTTCATAAAAATACTCGCGTGAATATGTCCAAGAATGTAAGTAATCAAAATCTGTGCAGAACCTATTACAGAGTGGTGAGTGAATCCGAAATTATAAGCGACTCTAACAGAATTGAATCAGAGTAAGTTCAGGTTTCCCTCTTATCTCGCATACAAATATGCGCATGTCTGAGTCCTTCAAAATATTCATTCCAGACTTTTTGCGAAGCAACAGTTTTCTTCATGGAATATTCACTTTGTACCGCAATCATTGAATCTCGACCGATTTTGAAAAAGCTCTTCTTTTTCTGAAATACTACTGATTATTCCCAATTATCCCTTCCCATTCCATTTGGTTGGTCCATTCCAATCGAATAAACAAAATTCTAGGCCTCAGCTCGGTTGTTAGGCAATCCAATCATCCTCCATATTGATTCGAATAATACCGAACCATCGCATACATAAATGAATCCCGTTCGAACTCTAATCATAAGATCAGTCCTTGTGGAAAAAATGCTAATACCCAAAACACTTGAAGGCAGCATCCCAAGCTTGGTTGATGTAACCGCTCATTATGTTATCATCTGAAAGATCGATCTGAGAAGGATAATCAGCAACTGCGAAGAATAACTTCAAACTAATTGATGTTTTTTACAAAACTCTGATCTTCGTCTAGGATTTCTTGTCGTATCCAAAAGTTTGAAAACTATATGAAATTATCAATGATCCCCCAAGAAATTAACTAAAGCTCCATGAATCATCGACCAGCGTTATGCATGAAAGTCTACGCAGTTGCTTCTTATTCTTCAAATTCTGCATTCATACGAGTCAAGAGAAGATGAATGGCAACTCGTCGCTGGAAATGCCACGAAAACTCTTATAGCTCAAGTTAAATCCAACAAGTCTTATTTCAAGGGTCTACAGACAAACCTTGCTTCGTCTCAAATGCAATCATCATCGTAACCGGCATTTTCATAGCAATCGAGAGACAAGGAGAATTAATTCATATCCCTCATTCATTTGTAGAGAGCAAACATGGATCCATTATTTCGTCGAATAAAACTATAAAACATGATGATGCCTATTAATCGTCGTTAATTCTTGAGGCCGAGGATTTTTAGTTTAATTTTGGAACAATTGTGGATGATTCAGATTGCTGCAGAAATTTGTCTCGTCCAAAAGTGCCTGAGAATATCACTAGCAGAATTCGAGTTGAGACGTTCATTGATTCTCCGTTTGCCTTGCTATGTGACAATAGCTTTTGTTATCAATATCAAATGTCAATGGTGATACATTCGAATCCTAACTTTCACTGAACACTTTTGGAACTTCATTTTGACCTATTCCATGTCTGTTCTCTATTTTATCAAATGTTCTAACTAGAATCCTTGCTTTTCAAGTTCCGAGATTGTTCCATCGATTTCGAGTCCAACTTGATCTTGTAAATTGCATCTACTCCTCTAGCTCTGTTCGCGTCTGACATTATTCATTTTAAATAACTCCCCTTCCAAGCAATTTTCGAGTATCTTTCAGACCGATCAACACTATCACCTTCGTAATAATATTTCGGCGGATAGAGCTCGCATACTTAGGATTTGATGCAAATAATTTTTAGGTTGAGGAAAAAAATTTCTCTTTGAAAATTTGAAATCTTATTCTACAATACTAAACGCATAGAATCTGACCTCGATCCACGTATTTATCAGCAGTAGATTGACTGCTTATACTATGTACAAATGTTGAAATACTATCTGTGCGCGACAGTGAAATCGATTTTATTTGGGTCTAACCTCGAGTGACCGATTTTCTACACTTCTCGTCATTAGATTTTTACGATTCTGAGGGATTTATTCGAGCTCAAGGAGAGTGATAATATTTACTATGAGATGAGAAAACGAGGCAGTATGATGTAGTTCGGACATCGATATGTTTCTGAAAATGTGAGCTGACCGAGCCTTTTGTCATAGTCATGAAAATTGAGATCGAATTCTGGCTGGACTTGACCATTGTTCGTCATCTATGGAAAAAGTATTTATCATATTTATGTTGACAGAAACTTGGAATATTCACCTGGTTGGATGGACATTAATTCTTGGCAGACATTTTTACTTCCTTAGGCCATATGAATTTGATCAATTTGGGAATGTAGACTTTTTCATCACGAAAATCTCTTCTTGTGGTGGATTAGACCTCAATTACCCCCGAGAAATCGGAACTTTTGAGACAATTGTCTCAGTGTGTGAATTTCGAAATTCCAGTTTTGATCGAGATTGTTCGAGTACTTCACTTTCTTCAGAGTAAAAAAAATAATATTCTACAACATCAACACCGTGGAACTCGGGCTCCATCGAGTTTTTAAAATCGCATAACGACTAAATTCGTCTCCGGACTCCAATTAACAGTTTAGGTAGTCTTTGATCCTACTATTTACAGAAAGTCTCATAACCTCAACGACTTCTTTCGATTCATGTACTTTGATACTCATAATCGTTTGCGTTTTTATTATTGGTGTAATTTTTCATCGCTATAGAATTCTGGGTCCAATCGAGATGAGTTCTTTTAGAGTTATTCATAAAAGTTCATAACATTTTGTTGAGAGCTACATCATCACCAGAATATTTCTGCGGGAACAAAAACTCGTGGCAGTATGGTGCAAAAATATCCCAGCAAGGAGCTCATCGAGTTCTGAAAGAGATGATCATAAGACAGCTCGGAATCCATCCAAATACTCCAAAACGGTAAATTGTACCACAGAAAAGGGTAATAGTGGCTATTGATATAGTTCATCAACTATAACGGGATTCAGTGCACTTTATCACCATGTACCCGTCGCTTCTTTGTTGATTGTAAATTCCTAGTCAAAGGCATCAACTCCTATATTCGCTTGTATGTGACAACTCAAAGGAAATTCAGCTAGATATTTGAGAATACTGCAGTTGCGACAAAGCTTTTGGTGCCAATTTTTGTTCAAATATGACCTGGGGACTATTTTTGTCGCGGATGAGATTCACAGGTGCCAAACAATTGTGGAGAATTTCCAAAGTCATAATATAACTACAACGAGACGTTTGCCCAGGCGGAAGATTAGAATGTTGATTGATTCTATTTGGGCAGTCAGGAGGAATGGGAATGGGATCCAAAGGCAAATTTGAATCAGAAGGATGAATGAGAAATTGTATCGCAGAAATCCAATGAAATTCCGCAGGTCCAAGTATTTTCCTAGAAATGCACTTGATTTGATAACCAACTACGAGCTTCAGATACCCCGGGATATTCGGTTCTCGTATTGTGTATGCTGAAACGCATGGAAGAGAAACTTTTGAAAGTTGTCGGGACCAATGATACGAACTATGTTGTGATTAGTTCTTGTTTTACCGCTCAAAATTGTTTTGATTTTCCATACCCGAATCTCTCCCTTCCCATCTATTCGCTAAATTGACTATAGAAAATTATTCCACTCAAATGTGGAAGATGATTTTTTGGACACGAAGTGTAGAAGGAACCATTTGATTTTCATTTCTATTTCTCTCTCAGTGTCGTCTGACTCACTAACTTGACCCGGAAACTTAGATTGCGATACCTCTATGACTCCAATGCATCACTTGAAGATGACAATCATATACAGCTGAGTCCATGGACCCTCTAAAATTTGATGAAACTCATTTTGAACATCAACGGAAAATTGACGGATGAATCAATTTCAAAATGATGTATTTAAAAGGGAGTACGTTTTGGTCTGAATGAATCGTTTTTGATCGAAAAATTGAACTGATTGACAACGACCCAATGAGATATTAGGATTCTATATAGGGAGTCTGCGAGTAGTAAATCGCTGAAATACGCATTGACCCTATCACGTGGAATAGAATCGCTCAACTAGAAGGCATATAAAATTTTCTTGAGAAATAATAGACCTACTCCGAGGCTTACGAGTGCTGCATCAATTTTTCAAATCGTTCGGAACGCAATCGATTTCCGTGAGCCAGAATCGACAAATTCTCTTCATTTCTTTTGGCTGAGCGTTCGAGTCACGAATTCAAAAGCCAATCATGTCGAGAGAAGATGAGAGGCGAGAGATGAAATTCACTAGAGTATAAAGAATGGAACCGAGTGAGGAATTGCGAATTTGCGATTCAGATGGAAAATGTGGGCCATTTGCTCATTGCTCGTGGATAGCGATTAACTGATTCTGCATTTCATTTCAATGGATACAGAACAGATGGTGTAACTTATACATCTGCCATTTTGATTGCAGTCCAACTTTATCCTTATTTTCTCAACAAGATCTATCATGTATGAGCCTTGATGACATATCTCATAGATTCCAGAGTAAAAGCTTCTCCGAAATGAATCAGATATCATCTAGGATTGAGCGTTTATATTGAACTAATTCATCACTCTGGAGACTGTATATCAAGTATTAGAGCTCAAGAGAATCTAATGATTTATTAGGAAACGAAGAGTTGTAGAGGTTTAAGACGTTGGAGTGGCTCAGTTTTTACATGTTATCGGCAACTTTTAATGGACTTGCAATAGTCAGGGAGGGAACTGTTCGTAAAATGTGCGTGAAATAATACATTGAGCTTCATGCAAAGTCCATTTGGAGTTGTCTCTAATTCTTTATGAAAATTATCCATTGGAAGATTATAGGAAGTAATCTTTATGTTCGCAAGTCTGTCTGCTTTCAATTAAGGACTACGAAAATTTCCGGTAAGATCATCAATTTACAGAAACCTATGTCTAACGTATACATCTTAATTACTGTATTCGACACCCTCGACCTATACGATTGAGTGTGATATTTCTTTGGCATTGCATTTCAGTTCAATCTACTTGAGATCAACTCTTTATCAACGGTTCGATCGCGTTATTATCTACAGTAACTTACTCTAATATGTACATACATCATACGTTTGATATATTAATCGATATCTCCGCGCGCATTACAATTCGGTTCAGTCGCAAGGTGCTGAGCCCTTGGTAATACTAATTGCTAATATTTAAAATTCGATATCCCCGCCTCCTCTCTGCATCGCACATTATCATGTACCAAATGAATATCTCGAGCATTGAAATCAATACGTCGAATCATGACGAGCATTTATTCCCTTTCAATTCAAGTTTGAACTCGACTTTCCAATGATCAAACTCATGATTTGTTACTGAATATGTATCCAGTGTTTCTCTTCCTCTCGGTTCCGAAATTTTTAGATGGGTCTATTTCTTTTGTGCCGTGCGAAATAAGTCACTGTATTCGAGAAATTTCATGAATTCGTTCAATCATTTCGTCAGTTCAGCTCATATAAACTTTCAAATTCAAAAACTCGCATGGCAGTTTGAAGATCTCATAAATTCCCGCGGTATCCCTGTCCGGGCGGAGGATTACGGACCTTTCACAATGATCACTGTAATTTACTAAGGCTTGAAAGGATTTGCGAGTCCGCTCAAAGTGAATGTAATTTTCGCGCACTAATATACCTTCAGACTCGAGATAGAACAAACCTGATAGCCATCCGACCGTAACGACCAAGTTATCAAAGTATTGCCTCCTTTCGGTCCCAGAAACACGATGCACGATGATCCTAACCTCAAAATAGGGCCAACTCTGCGCCCAAAATCCCACCAACAATACCCACTTGAGAGAGAATGGACGGGGCAAGTCTCAGCCAATGAGGGAAGAGAGAAGGCATAGGGAGGGTGATAACGCGGACATCGCACCGCCATCGCCCACAATCACAACAGCACCAAAAGCTTAGCAACGAAACGCACAGATGGCATCTCAGACGCGCGTCTCGTTGTAGTTTGGATCGCTGCGCGGCGCGCTGAAGCCAACGCTTGGCACCTGCGCGGGGTCGTCGTCGCCGCTGCTCGAGCCCGGCGCCACGTGCGACGACGAGCCCGAGGGCAGTAGGGCCCGCCTGGCCGGGCTCGTGGTCGTGTTGGCCGACCCCGGTTGCCCGGCCTCGCTAATCGATTGGCTCGAGGTGAGGATGCTCCGTCCTCGTACCTGGTAGCGCTGCGGGAAACAGCGGCCGCAGCAGAA